>CM044556.2:31955498-32201192 GCA_024416835.2 Perccottus glenii
GGTCCTGAACCACCTTTGATCCTGGTTCCCTGTGAACCCAGGTTCCACTGCTTGTAAAGCAAGAGCAAAGTCATTAATAGCATTTCTTGTCCATAAAGCACTTTGGCCAGGCTTTTATCTGAAAGAAAACAGTGTTAAATTTGAGGCTTGTCTCTGAAGGCCTCCGGTAATGGAGGAAAAAGGGGCAGGACAGTTAATCCGTGGGGATTCCACTGGTGGTTCTGCTACAATATATATATATATATATATATAATGAACCAGCTGCTAAGGGATGGGACGCACCCTGAATGGCTTACCGAAGGGCGTACAATCCTGATCCTGAAGGATCCCACAAAGGGTACAGTCCCATCCAACTATCGGCCAATAACCTGTCTCCCCACAACATGGAAGCTCATGTCAGGCATCATTGCGGCTAAGATAAGTGGGCACATGGATCAATACATGAGCAAAGCACAGAAGGGCATCGGCAAAGAAACCAGAGGAGCTAAACACCAACTCCTGGTTGACAGAACAGTCACCCAAGACTGCAGAACCCGACACACCAACCTGTGCACTGCCTGGATTGATTACAAGAAAGCATATGACTCAATGCCACACACATGGATCACTGAATGCTTGGAGATGTACAACATCAACAGGACTCCAAGAGACTTCATTGCAAATTCAATGAGGCTGTGGAAAACCACCCTTGAGGCCAATTGCAAGCCACTTGCACAAGTATCCATCAAATGTGGCATATACCAAGGAGATGCTCTATCCCCACTGCTGTTCTGCATAGGCCTGAACCCCTCAGCCAAATAATCGACAAGACTGGCTATGGATACCGACTCAGGAATGGGGCCACCATCAGTCACCTCCTCTACATGGATGACATCAAGCTATACGCTAAGAGTGAGGACATCGACTCACTGATCCACACCACCAGGATCTACAGCTCTGACATTGGGATGTCATTCGGGCTGAGAAGTGTAGCCGAATGGTGACGAAGAGAGGGAAGGTAGTCCACACAGAAGGGGTCTCACTCCCAGAAGGAACAATAGCAGACATTGAGGATGGTTACAAGTACCTTGGAATACCACAGGCAAATGGCAACCTCAAGAGGTAACAAGGAAAACAGCAACTGCCAAATACCTCCAACGAGTAAGGCAAGTCCTAAGAAGTCAGCTCAATGGCAAGAACAAGGCACGGGCAATAAACAGCTACGCCCTGCCAGTGATCAGATACCCTGCGGGAATAATAAAGTGGCAAAAGGAAGAGATGCAGATCACAGACGTTAAGACACGAAAGCTCCTCACCATGCATGGAGGGTTCCACCCCAAATCCAGCACCCTGAGACTGTACGCTAGCCGTAAAGAAGGGCCGTGGACTAGTGAGTGTGAGAGACACTATCCAGGATGAAACATCCAAGATCCACAAGTACATCAAAGATAAGGCCCCAACAGATGACGTGTCTCAGGCAATGGGGAACAGAGGAAGAGGAGCTGGAGGAGGGACCATCATGGGAGGACAAACCCTACATGGGATGTACCACCGAACATAACTGAAGTGGCTGATATCAAGAAATCCTACCAATGGCTAGAACGGGCCGGACTGAAGGACAGCACAGAGGCACTCATCATGGCTGCACAGGAGCAGGCCTTGAGCACCAGAGCAATAGAGGCCCAAATCTACCACACCAGACAAGACCCAAGGTGTAGGCTGTGCAAACAGGCCCCTGAGACAATCCAACACTTAACTGCAGGGTGTAAGATGCTGGCAGGGAAAGCATACATGGAGCGCCATAACCAAGTGGCTGGCATAGTGTACAGGAACATCTGTACGGAGTATGGACTGGAAACCCCGAGGTCAAAGTGGGAAACACCTCCAAAGGTGATAGAGAACGACCGAGCCAAGATCCTGTGGGACTTCCAGATTTAGACTGAATGAATAGTAATGGCAAACCAACCAGACATTGTGGTGGTGGACAAACAGCAGAGGAAGGCCGTTGTGGTTGACGTTGCAATACCAAGTGATTGCAACATCAGGAAAAAGGAACATGAGAAACTAGAGAAATACCAAGGCCTCAGAGAAGAACTGGAAAAGGCTTGGAAGGTGAAAGCGACAGTGGTGCCTGTGGTCATCGGAGCACTCGGGGCAGTAACCCCCAAACTGGAAGAGTGGCTACAGCAGATCCCTGGAAGAACACCAGACATCTCGGTCCAGAAAAGTGCAGTACTAGGAACAGCAAAGATACTGCGCAGAACCCTCAAGCTCCCAGGCCTCTGGTAGAGGACCCGAGCTCGAAGGATGAGAGACCACCCGCGGAGGGTGAAGGACAAAGTTTTTTTTATATAATCTTTTTGTTTTGTAGATACTGAGATATTCATGTTTTTAAATTTTAGTAATTTTACCTGAAATGTGTTTTTGTTTTACTGTGAATAAATCAGAGTTTTATTATTAGGCCCGAGCCGGTGATGACCGAGAGGGTCTATGGTTTTTACTCGGATTATTTTATTTTTTTTCCCTGAAATGATCCTCAATTGGAATCAGTGAACATGCACGAAAAGTCATTTTTATTGGTCCCAACATTCAAGCCCGGCGGAAGTCCCCCGAAAAAAAAATTTGACTGAGTCATTTGAAAAATGAGTTGAAACCATCATTTGAAAAATGACTCAGTCATTTGAAAAATGACTCAGTGGCGACCCCTAGAAAAGTCAAAATACATTGTGCCCAGTGGCGGTTCTACATTGAAATACACCCCGGGCGAAACCCCTTTCGAGCGCCACACACACACACACACACACACACACACACACACAAAAATAACAAACAAAGTTTTGCACAAACAGTTATATTTTATTATAAACATACACGATATGCACACCTGAAAGCTCATGCTGGGGAGAAGTAGAGGCAAAGAGGTCTTCATCCTCAATATCAGATATTTGTGGAGACATGTGTAGCCCTGAAGGGTCGAGACCATTCCAGAAGAGGCCTGTGTAGCGGGGGAGGTGGTTGGCTCACCCTGACCAGTGGCAGAGGATGCTCCAAAATATTTTAGAAGTGCTCCTGAAATTGCAATTGAATTGCATTTGAAATCAAAAGACCATAGGATAATGTTTTATAAAGCTAAAACAGCCTGGGGTCAAATTGACTCAAAACATAATAGAAGGGTTACATAAACATGCTCTTACACACTAAATGTCTGTCATTACACGCTATATCCTCCTAGACCCGGAAAAAAAACATTTATTTATTTTATTATTTTTTTTCCCCCCCATGTCATCACATTGTTTAGAGCATAGAAACAAATGATAAAAAAAAAAATATTGAAAAATTATATTTTATTCATGTTATGCTATGGTCACTAGGACTCAGTTGTTTAAAAAATAAAATTACTTTAAATTATATGTATAGGCAAAAACAATGGGATTTTATTTTTTTAATCACCAAAATCTTTTGGGTTTCAGGATATTAATTTGTATATTAATCTAACTTTCATGAAAGAACTATTAGCTCTTTGGTTACTGCCTCAAATTCTATGCATGACACACTTTTAGTTATGACTTGTAAAACTATACTTAGGAAACTATACTTAGCACACTGTGTAGCAAATAGCTACATAGCAAATGTCTCTTTAACCTAAAGATTTGAAAATGCTGTTGGTTATTTACAGAGCCTAACGTTAAACCAACAGATGGAAATGATAACTGAACTTGTAACAGTTTTATTGCAAAGCACAATATTATAAATTAGATCTCGTGATTGAGTTGAAACCAAATTATTGTTGTATAAGCATAGCAAGCATCATTAGCAAAAAGGCTAACAAAGAGTTATACCCACCACCAATTAACATTAGCTCTTCATTCATGATGAAATGGATACTGTAATCATACAGAGAGAGAGAACATAGTTGCATACCTTAATCTTTTGCTTGTTTCTCCTCCTCTTCTTTTCTTTTTTTTCAAAATTGGGCACCTGATGGCTTTGACCTTTTCTTCTCCATCTCTGTTTATTTGGCACTCGACAATCAACAGATTTCCCATCCCCCCAACTGTCACTCACGACCAGAAGTCAAGACTAAACCAATTCACCTTGATGACCGCATAATTGTTTTGTATTACCTAGTTTCATTTGCAGGAACTATAGGCTGTCCGTTCCATTTGATAGAGACCCAGAGGTGAAATGTCACCCGCGCCTCTCGCCCCACCCCCTTTTACACTTCTCTCACAACACACAGCTTCTGTGCATTGTAGCCTACATTTTCAGCAAGCAGGGGCACCGGCAGCTGCAGGGAGCGCCAATTAGCCAATTCCACACACACAGTGAAAGGATATAAATGATGAAAACCGCTTCGCGACGCAGAGGAATTTTTATTTTATTTTTATTAATCTGCTGGTGCTGCCGCCCCCAATGTGTCACGAAAAAATGCCGCCCCGGGCGGCAGTGTTGTGCCTGAACGCGTTCAATGAACGATAGTTCATGAACTCGTTCATATTTTGGGCGAACGTGAACTGAACGTGCTGTATTACTGCCTGATGAACGTTACTGTGAACTCGTTCAGTCTGGTGTCTGTGAACGGCACGCTCTCTTTCAGGTTAACTTCGTTCAATAGGGTGCCAGATTTCTATAGAGCCTTCCAGGCGAAAACCCGGCTAAAACACACCGCAAACCAGCCGCAAACGGGTCTTAATATGTAGCGGAAAAACACCAAACCTGGCAACACCAGCCACCAGTGTCGCACCGCCGACCGCCGCATGCGTGACCCGTCATCAAAAAAAAAAAAAAATAAAGCATGGAGGCGACAGCAGCATGTAGTAAGGCGTATGATCATTTAAATTCATTCATGTAACTCAGAGGTCACTAATAATAATCTCTGACATGCTAGTTACTTATGAACCTCCTCGGACTCTGAGAACATCTGGGACAGGCCTTCTGCTCGAGCCCAGAGTTAGAACTAAACATGGTGAAGCAGCGTTTAAGTTTCATGCAGCAAAAACCTGGAATAGCCTCCCAGATGAAGTAAAACAAGCCTCAACTTTAACAATGTTCAAGGGGAGGTTAAAAACCTTCCTCTTTAGCTCCGCCTACACTACAACCTAAAGTGTTAGTTTTTTCTTTTATCTGCACTCTTCTTTTTAAAATGTTTTTAATTTTTTCTTATGTTTCTTAATATAAATCTTGTAAATTGTCTTTTATTCCTGTAAAGCACTTTGAGTTACCCAGTGTATGAATTGTGCTATATAAATAAAATTGCCTTGCCTAATAGGCGGACCGCGGTCCGGATCCGGCTTTGATCGGGACCGCAAGACATTATTCATAATTACAAGCGCATTGTGTAAAACATATTTTTGAACCGGCACTTCTAGGACAGCTACGTCTACACGCGCGGGTCCTCAGGTTATTATGGTTACGGACAGAGCAGCGGGAAATTTTAACATGTTTAGTGTAGCCTGATAATGCGTTAGAAACTAAAATCTAAAAGCTGAGCCTTGGCAAAACATAACGAAGATTCACTGACGTTATGGCCAGAGAAGGAAAGTTTATTTTAGTTTATTCAGCTCCTTGTCAGTGTCAAAGCTGAACAACAGCCCTTTATCCTCTAGTCCCGACTGCTTTGATAATCAGAGAATGAATCCAGAACTGAACCAGGACTGGACAGTTTTAATGTCGGGATTAAAAAGACTCAGCTCAGAGGAAAGTGAGGACGTCTAATGTGGTGAGTTGTACATTTGTCTGTCAACTTCTTTATTCTGTTGTAAGTTAGGTACTTATTTGACCTAATTTACAAACGTGAGTAATTAGCATTCACGTTCATTTGAACCTAACACATGTTCATTTGGGTGATTAAAAACAGAAAAGGTGTGAAAGGAGGGTTTGGAGATGAGTGACACATGTTAAGTCTTCCTTAAGTTGTGTCAGTTTCTGTGTGAATCCTAAATCCTGTTACAGAACTAATCATAAGCATTTTAATTAAAATGTTACCCCACACGGGAAAATACAGGAAATAAATATTTCTATTCTAAATTTTGTTTTAAGATGAACCTGCAAATTAAACAGTAACAGTTAATTATTGGCAACAGCTAATGCTAAAGAAATGCTCAGTACTTTTTCCTTGTTCCTGTTGTTTTCAGAGGAATGACAATAGAAAGAGATCAATTATGACAGGCATCTTTGTCACATTTGTTTAACAAATATGTTTTGGCTTGAATTTATGATTTTTTGTATGTATTTAAAATGTTCTCACACATGTTTTAAAGGTGTATTAGGCATTATATGTAGAATTCCAGGCTGTTGTCAATAAACCACCAGGTCCTGAGCTTTAGCTTTAGCCTCTTTTGATTTTGTAGTTTTTTACTTTTGTCTGTGAGCTGTGTTTGGTGAAAGCTAAACACTCAAACATCCTCCTCATGTAAACAAGGGATAAAATACAGAAAACAGTGGATTATCTACATTAATCTCCATTTTGTTTAAAAGGCTGTAGGTGTGGAATAAATGAGACTTTACTTTAAAGACTTATATTCAAACACATATCCTTTAATTTAAATTTTCCGGACCCCTCACGGTGAGGAAAGTTAAGCGGACCTCGGCTGATTTTAATTCAGGACCCCTGATGTAACTTGTTTGTTGAACCTGCCTGGTCTATTTTTCCAGGATTCCAATATTCTGTTTTAGCATGTGGACAATGGAAAATTATTACAATTTAAGAACATTTTCACCTTAATGATTACTGTCCTGTTTTTCTTTGAATAATTCCTCATTAAAAAAAACCATTCAAGCAGCACGTTTTTCCTCATGTTCTTGAGAACTGTACTGTAGGGTTGAAAGCTGCAGCTGCTACTAGTGTGGAGTGAATGGACAGCAACAAAGAATTAAAGCAACAATGGGGAAATGCTGTCCCCTCAATGCTAATGTAAACCCTGGTTGGATAAGGATTGAAAATTGGATATGAAAATGAAATCTAACGCATAGCTTCATTGTTAAAACTGATAAAATAATTGCTGTCTGTGATTTTACTGTATATGGGCTGTGGCAATAATTTTGAAAAATAATAGCTCGCAGCAACATATGGAAAAAAGAACTATGAACTAGTTCATTTTTGGAACTGTGAACTTAGTTCAAAATTTTGAAGTTTGAACTGAACTGAACTAGTTCATTTTAAAATTTGTGAACTGAACTTTGAACTAGTTCTTGTAGAAAGTGAACTTTCCCAACACTGCCGGGCGGCTGCCCGGTTCGCCCGTGCCTAAAACCGCTACTGATTGTGCCTATGGAAAATTAAAGGAAATTTTTCCAACGTAGAAAAATGAAACTTGGTACATCCATAGGACACCTCAGGGCAAACAGAAAAGTCTATGACAGCCACACTCTAAACTCAACAGGAAGTCCGCCATGTGGGGTGAAAGGCGCGGCCACTAAAATCGCACCCCTTGCGCAAAAAGATGCAAATCATTGTGTTTTAATCTAAATGGCCCCAAATTTGGTGAGTATCATCTAGACACATGTGCCAACCAAAGTTGTGACTTTGTTGTTGATATCTTATCGGGTATGGGTGTGGCAAGCCTGTAACGAGGTGGCCATTTTTGTGAAAATAAAATGTCTCTTAACTCTCAAACGCCTTCTCGGATCAAGTTGGACCCAAAAAGGCTTTTGTGCACATTCATGACCTGAACAAAGATATGTAAATAAAAGGGTTATCTTTAGAAATGGCTCTCCAGCACCCCCTACAAACTTATAATGGGACCCAAGAATTTAGTTTGTCATAGAGACATGAAATTTGGTACACACATCTCTTATGTCATGACGAGCATAAAAGCCAATGACAACCACCCCCTATCTATCTATCTATCTTAGATAAATAGATAGATAGATATCCAGTCAATCCTTCGCCAATGTGAATCCAAGATGGCAGCATGATGGCAACATGTCTTGTTTCTGTTCAATGTGTACTTGTTCAATGTGTACTTGTTTTTAACTTATTTAAATGGTTTTAGATTATATTTTATTAAAGTAGCTGAAATCTGATATATACATTTTTTAATCTTAACGAGCTGTCCTTTATGGGCTTTTTTCTCTTGCTGGGCCCTGTATTACTGGCTTGGGCCTGACACACCACACCAAGCCTGTACTGCCGCTTGCACCTGCTGCATCGCACCAAGCCTGTGCTAGGCTACCGCCTGGGTCCAATACATCGCACCAGCCTGTGCTGACGCTTGGGCCTGCTACATCGCACCGAGCCTGTGCTGACGCTTGGGCCTGCTACATCGCACCGAGCCTGTGCTGCCGCTTGGGCCGGCCAGACCACGCCAAGCCTGTGCTGCTGCTGGAGTCTGCAGCGCTATTCTGGGCCTTGGATAAACTGAGATCTGTACGGTATGGAAACTGCCACAAAGGTCAGCATGTATCCGTCTATTTTTCCTCTTTTCCTCTTTTTGGCTGTACTGTGTGAGGTAGAATTCAAACATGGATATCAAAGTTGTTCTTATGTTTTTTCTGCTTCTAAAGTCACTGACTGGGATCACTCTTTTTTTAATGAATTGAGTTTTAATAGGAGTCCTGCAAACTATCTTTTACTGGTTACAGAAAATATTCTGACTGTGCACTCTTGTGTCTTGTATGAACCATACAACTGGTTACTGACTTTTTACAGTAGGTCCTCCATCTGGACGAAGCACAAGAAAATAAATTTTATGCCTGTACACAATTCTGTAAAGAAAAAGTGTGTTATTTTATTGCTGCTTTTACTGTCAGGGAATGTTGAATCCAACCCTGGTCCAGAACCTTCATGTTTGAGTACTAACTCCTGATGATTTTAAAGCTAAGTGTGGCTCATCTAAATGTCAGAAGTCTTCTCCCTAAATTAGATTTGATAAAAATCTGGGTTGACAGATTGAACACTGATATTCTTGTTTTGTCTGAAACATGGCTGACAAAATCAATCACAGATAATGACATTGCTATCAGGGGTTACAATGTTTTTCGCTGTGACCGTCCCAGAAAAGGCGGTGGTGTCGGTCTTTACGTAAGGAACAGATTTTTGGTAACTGTTCCGTCATCGTTGTCTATTAGTAAAAAGTTTGAATGTCTTGCTTTGAAAGTAGAACTTTATGAGCGCCATTCTATCACAGTTGTAGGCTGTTACAGACCTCCTTCAGCATCAAATGATGCTTTGTACTTATTGACTGAACAGCTAGCAATGTTAAACTTTAATGAGATTCTTCTTGTCGGGGATTTTAATCTGGATTGGCTGACGTCTGTTTCTGATCATTTTAAAGTAATTTGTGATTCTTTTAATCTCACACAGCTGATCAGTGATCCAACACGGCCAAATCTTAAACAGCCAAAAAGATCCTCCATCCTTGATCTAATTTTTACAAACGTTCCACATAAATATACTGCTGTTGGAATATTGATTTAAGTGACCATTGTGTTGTCACCACTGTCAGACAAACAAAAATTATTTAAAGAAGACCTCAAATTGTTTTTAAACAGGATTTTAAACATTTCTGTGAACAAGCTTTTTATCATGACTTGTGGATCTCTGACTGGAAAAAGATTTTTCTTATTAATGATGTAGAACTAGCTTGGAAATATTTTTATGATGCTTTGTCTGAAATTATCAACAAACATGCACCGTTTCGCAAATTTAGAGTAAAAGGTTGCAACAATCCCTGGTTCTCCTGTGAGCTGTCTGAACTTTTGAAGGAAAGAGATGATGCTTGGGCTAAGGCCAGAAAAACAAAGTCTCAGGTTGACTGGCTGAGTTTTAGACAACTCAGAAATCGCTGCACTTCCCTTATTAAAAAGAGTAAATCTGAATATTACTTGTCTAAAACCACAAGTAATCTTAATGATCCCAAAAAATTTTGGAAAGTTATTAAATCATCTTACGGAAACATACAGACCAATGAACTCCCAACATGCATTGTGGAAAATTCACTTATTCTCACAGATAAATCTGAAATACTAAATTGTTTTAACAGACATTTCATTTCATCAGGTTGTCTATATGAGACATTGAATCCAACTACCAAAACTTTTGAACAAAAAGGGCATTCATCGCCCCCCCATTACCTTCCTGAATTGGCTCATTTGTTTTCAGACCAGTGACTGAGGCAGAGGTCTACAGAGCTCTTAAAGAGCTGGAAACAGACAAATCTGCAGGTCCAGACAATCTGGATCCTTTTTTTCTTAAAATGTCAAAAGATTTTATAACTGAACCCTTGACATATCTTTTTAACTTTAGCCTTTTAAACAATGTCATCCCTATGGTCTGGAAGTCTGCTTTTGTTCTTCCTTGTTGAAAGGAGGGGACTCGGCCGGTCTTAATAACTACAGGCTGATATCAAAGTTATGTATACTGGCAAAGGTCTTTGAGAAATTTTTTTGCTGAACAGCTTAGAAAATTTATTTAGGTTCATGAAATTTTATCAAACAATCAATCTGGTTTTTGAAAATTACACAGTACAATAACTGCTGCAGTTAAAGTAGTTAATGATATCATTGAGGCTCTTGATTGTAAAAAGTTCTGTACAGTGTTGTTTATTGACTTGTCAAAGGCCTTTACATTTACATTTACATTTATTCATTTAGCAGACGCTTTTATCCAAAGCGACTTACATTGTTCTAATGTAATTACCAGTGTTACAGTCACTGGAGGCAAGGTGGGTTAAGTGTCTTGCCCAAGGACACAACGACAGTATGAACTGTGGGGCGACCTTTGACACTGTCGATCATGTGACCTTGTTAAATCGGCTTCATAAAATTGGTCTGTCTGACAATGCTATTGGCTGGTTTTCTAACTCTCTATCAGGTAGAACTCAGTGTGTACACCTAGTTGGCATGTCTTCCTCCTTTCTTTTAATAACTAAAGGAGTACCCCAGGGTTCTGTTCTGGGGCCATTGCTGTTTTCTATTTATGTGAATGATCTTTGTAAAAATGTGTCAAATGCTTTTTTTCACTTTTATGCTGATGACACAGTTGTGTATTGTTCGTCTCCTTCAATTGAACAAGCCTTTGATTTCTTACAGTCTGCGTTTGATGCTGTTCAGTCTCATCTAAATCAGCTGAGGCTAGTGTTAAATGCGGACAAATCTAAAGTTATGGTTTTCTCAAACAGAAAACAGCTACTAAAACAGCTGTTTTCTGTTTGAGCTGATGGAAAAGAAATCCAAATGGTCTCTTCTTATAAGTATTTAGGCTTTGTCATTGATGAAAATTTGTCCATTAAACAGCATATTGAGCATCTTGTACGTAAACTGAAACTAAAGCTCAGTTTTCTTTTCAGAAATAAATCATGTTTCTCTGTTTATACAAGGAAACGTTTAATTTCTGCAACTTTTTTACCTTTATTGTATTACGGAGATCTCCTTTTTATGAATGCATCGGACCTTTTTTAAGAAAGGTCTTTTAAAAAAGCTGGACACTGTTTATCACTGTGCTTTACGTTTTATGACTGGTTGTGGAAATCGTGTTCACCATTGTACACTGTATGCTGCAGCTGAGTTTCCGTCCTTGTATGTTCGTAGGTGGTCTCATTTGTTGACTTTCATTTATAAATGTATTCTTGGGCTCCTCCCATCTTACCTCTGCGCATACATGCGTAAAAACCAACAACAGTATGCTCTGCGTTCTCAGAAGAACATACTGATGGTGGTTCCTAGAGTCAGAACAGAGTTGGGTAACGCAGCATTTCAGTAACTGCCCCCTGTGCATGGACTGAACTGCAAAAGGACCTAAATCTTTCTAAATTTGTGACTTTGGGAGAATTTAAATCTATTCTAAAGAAGCGTGAACTCAATGAACTTGGAAAATGTAACTGTTTTTAAACTTGTACACATTGACTGTATGTAGCCCTTTTTTACTTATACCTTACTTGAGTGGGCTCTGAGTTCTTTCACAGTGTACTCTTGTACTATAATGTTTAATAAAAATCTACTACTAAATTATTTGGTTCAAAATATAACACCTTTAACAGTATTGCTTAGCACTGATGGCTATTAAAACCTGAATACTAGTACTAAATTAACACCGGACACAATATAAAGTATAAAATAAACACTTCGTTTAATTAAGAAAAAATAATAATATTTATAAAATAACATAAAGTGCAATTTCAACGTCTCAAAGTTTTTCAGAGAACACAACAAACCTTACCGTATAAAAGAAACACACAGAATTCACAGTGTATCACAAAAAATTAAATGCTAATTAATTCCTAAAGCCGGCATCTAAATACACCCTACGTTGCAGGCCTGTATCGATGCTTGTGTGCGTAGTGACCAGAGTAAACAGAGTACCTTGTGTAAAAGTGTTAATCCCACCAGATTCGTTCGGTCTGTTTCTGTCCCACGTAGTCCTTATCTCCTCCGATAGCGTGACTCAGCTCTCCAGGTTACAGCATGGCTCCAATCAGTACAGGTGTGTGGCCCACACCCGCTCTAAAACCTCTGGCTCCCGTCTCCAAAATGGCCACAACACTCTGAGCGTTGTGCAAACTCACGAGTGTTATATGGGTCACTGTCTCGTTGTCCAGTCCGGTAACGATACACCATTAGCTCAGGGTCCCACGTGTTTGGCGAAACACCGCTAACAGTCTCTTTTTTTTTTTAGCTTGTCTTTCCTTCAAGCTCAATTACTTAGTCATCCGCATCAAAAGCACAGTCCAGAAGCTTCGTATTGAAGCTATACTGTCTTTCAATACAAATTACACAATTTGTACTTACAGGGATTCTCAAAAAGACAACCCACAGTACCAATCCTTCTTTCAAAGTACAAAAACGGGAAAAACTCTTTTAGCTTAGCTCTTTTCTCGTCTCCTCACGCCATCTCCTCTCTACCCGAACTCCTGTTACCTTCACAGACCTCTCCCAGAATCAGAAAAAACACTTTATCACATGCAAAGAATTAGAAATAAAACATTAAAGCCGCAAGCGGCGATAAAGGCCCTCGCCTCCCTTGAGACCGCGGGGACACATATATTCGGAGGATTGCATGTCGTGCTTTAAAGCAAATTTGGAGCTGTTTAGATGAAAACCCTTTAGCACAAAGTGTACGATTTAGGTGGTCATGTATTCCACCCAACATAGATTTTCTGTTGAGTTTACGGTATGGCTGTAATAAACTTTTCTGTTTGCCCTAAGGTGTCCTATGGATGTACCAAGTTTTGTATTTCTACATTGGAAAAATTTACTTTCATTTTCCATAGAACCAATTATTTTGACTTTTCTAGGGGTCGCCACTGAGTCATTTTTCCTATTTTTTTTTTCAGGGACTTCAAATACATACATTTTTGCCGGGCTTGAAGTCTGGGACCAATAAAAATGACTTTTAGTTGCACGTTTACTGGGTCAAATTGAAAATCATTTTTCAGAAAAATTATAATAAAAAAATATATACCAAATTATAATAAAATAAAATATACCTCGAGCAAAAACGACAAGAAAAACGCCTGTCTATTTTACACACGTGTTTAGCTCATTTTGCCCAAGTTTGGTGTCTGTGGAATGAAGCAGCTATTTTCTGTTGTTTTTTAAAAGAGAGGTTGTATTCTAAGTCGGTTCACATCTTCAATTAAAAATGGCCGCCTTCCCGTGTGTGATACGGTGTGGTCCCCTTTGGCTTTTTTGTTCATAAGCCCATACTGGATGTGTGTACCAAGTTTCATTTGCCTACGACAAACTAAAATTTTCACTTCCTTTTGACTTTTCCACATATTTGGGACGTTGCTATGGCAACACATTTATAGATAGGGGGTGGTTGTCATTGGCTTTTATGCTCCTCATGACATAGGAGATGTGTGTACCAAATTCCATGTCTCTATGACAAACTAAATTCTTGGGTCCCATTATAAGTTTGTAGGGGCGCTGGAGAGCCATTTCTAAAGATAACCCTTTATTTACATATCTTTGTGTTCAGGTCATGAATGTGCACAAACGCCTTTTGGGTCCGACTTGATCCGAGAAGGCGTTAGAGAGTTAAGAGACATTTTATTTTCACAAAATGGCCACCTCGTTACAGGCTTGCCACACCCATACCCGATAAGATATCAACAATAAAGTCACAAATTTGGTTGGCACACGTGTCTAGATGATACTCACCAAATTTGGGGCCATTTAAATTAAAACACAAGGATTTGCATCTTTTTGCGCAAGGGGTGTGATTTTAGTGGCCATGCGTTTCACCCTACATGGCGGACTTCCTGTTTAGTTTAGGGTGTGGCTGTCATAGACTTTTCTGTTTGCCCTGAGTAGTCCTATTGATGTACTAAGTTTCATTTTTCTACGATGGAAAAAAGTTACTTTCACTTTCCATAGGCCCAATGTATTTTGACTTTTCTAGGGTCGCCACTGAGTCATTTTTCATTTTTTTTTTCGGGACTTCAAATACATAAATTTTTCGCCGGGCTTGAAGTCTGGGACCAATAAAAATTACTTTTAGTTGTTGGTTTACTGGGTCAAATTGAGAATCATTTTGCAAAAATTATAATGAAAAAATATATACCGAATTATAATAAAAAAAAATATAACTCGAGCAAAAAAGTCTAGAAAAACACTTGTCTCATTTACATACATGTGTTTAGCTCATTTTGCCCAAGTTTGGTGTCTGTGGAATGAAGCAGCTATTTTTGTTGTTTTTAAAAAGAGGTGTATTCTAAGTCGGACCAAATTTTCAATTCAAAATGGCCGCCTTCCCGTGTGTGACAGGGTGTGGTCCCCATTGGCTTTTTTGTTCATAAGCCCATGGTGGATATGTGTACCAAGTTTCATTTGCCTACAACAAACTAAAAATTTCACTTCCCATTGACTTTTTCACATTTTTGGGACGCTATGGCAACACATTTATAGATAGGGGTGGTTGTCATTGGCTTTTATGCTCATGACATAAGAGATGTGTGTACCAAATTTTATGTGTCTATGACAAACTAAATTCTTGGGTCCCATTATAAGTTTGTAGGGGGCGCTGGAGAGCCATTTCTAAAGATAACCCTTTTATTTACATATCTTTGTGTTCAGGTCATGACTGTGCACAAACGCCTTTTGGTTCCAACTCGATCCGAGAAGGCGTTTGAGAGTTAAGAGACGTTTTATTTTCACAAAAATGGCCACCTCGTTACAGGCTTGCTACACCCATACCCGATAAGATATCAACAACAAAGTCACAAATTTGGTTGGCACACGTGTCTAGATGATACTCACCAAATTTGGGGCCATTTAAATTAAAACACAATGATTTGCATCTTCTTGCGCAAGGTGCGATTTTAGTGGCCATGCGTTTCACCCCACATGGCGGACTTCCTGTTTAGTTTAGGTGTGGCTGTCATAGACTTTTCTGTTTGCCCTGAGGTGTCCTATTGATGTACTAAGTTTCATTTTTCTACGTTGGAAAAAGTTACTTTCACTTTCCATAGGCCCAATGTATTTTGACTTTTCTAGGGGTCGCCACTGAGTCATTTTTCATTTTTTTTTCGGGACTTCAAATACATAAATTTTTCGCCGGGCTTGAAGTCTGGGACCAATAAAAATGACTTTTAGTTGTTGGTTTACTGGGTCAAATTGAGAATCATTTTGCAGAAAAATTATAATAAAAAATATATACCGAATTATAATAAAAAAATATAACTCGAGCAAAAAGTCTAGAAAACACTTGTCTCATTTACATACATGTGTTTAGCTCATTTTGCCCAAGTTTGGTGTCTGTGGAATGAAGCAGCTATTTTTTGTTGTTTTTAAAAAGAGGTGTATTCTAAGTCGGACCAAATTTTCAATTCAAAATGGCCGCCTTCCTGTGTGTGATAGGGTGTGGTCCCCATTGGCTTTTGTTCATAAGCCCATGGTGGATGTGTACCAAGTTTTATTTGCCTACAACAAACTAAAAATTTCACTTCCCATTGACTTTTTCACATTTTTGGGACGTTGCTATGGCAACACATTTATAGATAGGGGTGGTTGTCATTGGCTTTTATGCTCATGACATAAGAGATGTGTGTACAAAATTTTATGTCTCTATGACAAACTAAATTCTTGGGTCCATTATAAGTTTGTAGGGGCGCTGGAGAGCCATTTCTAAAGATAACCCTTTATTTACATATTTTTGTGTTCAGGTCATGAATGTGCACAAACGCCTTTTTGGGTCCAACTCGATCCTAGAAGCCGTTTGAGAGTTAAGAGACGCTTTTATTTTCACAAAAATGGCCACCTCGTTACAGGCTTGCCACACCCATACCCGATAAGATATCAACAACAAAGTCACAACTTTGGTTGGCACACGTGTCTAGATGATACTCACCAAATTTGGGGCCATTTAGATTAAAACACAATGATTTGCATCTTTCTGCGCAAGGGGTGCGATTTTAGTGGCCGCGCGTTTCACCCCACATGGCGGACTTCCTGTTAAGTTTAGGGTGTGACTGTCATTGACTTTTCTGTTTGTTCTGAGGTGTCCTATGGATATACCAAGTTTCATTTTTCTACGTTGGAAAAAGTTACTTTCACTTTCCATAGGCCCAATGTATTTTGATTTTGTAGGGGTCGCCACTGAGTCATTTTTCGTATTTTTTTTTCGGCGACTTCAAATACATAAATTTTTCGCTGAGCTTGAAGTCTGGGACCAATATAATGACTTTTCGTGCATGTTCACTGGGTCAAATTTAGGATCATAGGTCGACAAGAAAGATAAAAAAAAAAAAAAAAAAAAAAATAAAAATCCGAGCAAAAACAATAGGCCCTCCCGGCCATCACCGGCTCGGGCCTAATTAATGTGTATTACTTGTTTTAGCTTTTGTAAATATGTTTTTTAACTCCCAACATGAACTATATATTTGAATGAATAATAAACGAAAACATGAATTATCTTTTTAACCTTTGGTATAACTGTAATATGCACACAACTTGTCATTGCACATACATTTTTCATCCAGGTTACATGTAAATATCATTTGTTTTTTTTGATGTCATGTATGTTTTTTAAATTGTATGTAAATGCTGTTGTCTTGGCCAGGTCACTCTTGAAAAAGAGATTTTTAATCTCAATGAGTCTTTTTATCTGGTTAAATAAAGGTTAAATAAAAAAAAGATAGATAGATAGATAGATATAGATATTTTATTTATTTATTTATTTATTATTGGTCCCCAAGGGAAAACTAGTCTGTTTGCGTTGCCATAGCAATGCCGCAAATATGTGGAAAAGGTCAATGGGGAGTGAAAATCTTAGTTTGTCGTAAGCAAATGACACACATCCAGCATGGGCTTATGAACAAAAAAGCCAATGGTGACCACACCCTATCACGCACGGGAAGGCGGCCATTTTGAATTGAAAATGTGAACCGCCTTAGCATACACCTTTCTTTTAAAAAACAGTACTTTGTTTTTCTCGCCTTAGCCCAAGCATAATCTATTATTTTCAAAGGTTCAGACAGCTCCCAGGAAAACCAGGGATTGTGGAGACCTTTAACTCTAAAATACAAGGTGGTGTAGCAGGCCCCAGCAGTAGCACAGGCCCGGTTATTTGACATTACCGTGAAGTTTACGCTTTAAAGCACGAAATGCAATCCTCCGAGTGCATGTGTCCCCGCGGTCTCAAGGGAGCTGAGGGCCTTTAACAGGGCCGGCCCTGGCCAATTTGCTGCCCTAGGCAAGATTTCACCTGGTGCCCCTGGAATTTGTAAACTGATGCGGAATCGCTGGGCGATGGTGCTGAGATGGAGATGTCTGCAACAGGTGGCCCAGGATTTGCAGGGACGGGGTTCAGATATTTCAAAAGTGCATCTGAAGAGAGAAGAGGAGGATTATATGTGACCATTGGGTGTTACATTTTATTATTAAAAAGCTGATGATAGTGAAACTATAAAAATATGGCAGCACCTAAACCACAGTATAGCTTAAACACACAAACAGCAAGAATAATTACATCTGGTATTCATGCACAAAACTCTATTCATTGAGCACTTCTCTAGCATACAGTAGTTACATTTTCAAAATTAATTTTGAAAGTGTTTGTTTTCAGTATATCTGGCATGGCAGCAATGTCCTACTAACTACACTTTATGATGTTATAACCATGAAACAGAGGAGAAACGTAAATCTTTATTTAAATTGAATTTTAAAGTTGCTAAATCCATATATATAATACATATATATAAACATTTTATGTAGGACTCAGTCATTTTAAATAAAGATTTACGTTTATATAGCAACATTTTATGCAGAACTCATTTTAAATAAAGATTTATATGTCCCTCTGCCTGTGTACTCGTTGTGTTTTCTGGATCATCCTTCATTAAAGACTGCGTTTGGATCACCACTGTCTGTCTCTACTGCAGTTCATGACACTATGTCATAAGCTAATTCAAATTAGCGAGCGTTACAGGCATCGTTGAACTAACTTAATGCAACATAGATAAACTGATCATCATTACCTACCTCTGTCTTTTTCGCGTTTTTCTTCCTCTTCTCTTCTTTTTTTTCTTCCCTGGGCACCAGATGGCTTCGGTCTTTTTGACATAATGACAACTTATCAGTGTCAGTGAATTCGCCATCTGTCAGTGACAATCACACACAGGTAACGGATGTTTTTTTTTTCAGCAGGGCGGGGCGGGGAGATTGATGCGTCACTCAGTCGGACAGGTGGATCGATTCAGGAATTTGGGCGCTGGCGCCCAAGGGTGGGCGGAGCCCTTAGCATTTGCCTATTCCGCCTATGCCCAGGGCCGGCCCTGGCCTTTAATTATTATTAATATTATTTCATTCTGTTTTTATATACATTTTACACATTCTCCCAACCTTTCCTGAATGGGGTTTTTTGAATGTGTGTATTTTCATTTTAATACAGTTTAAATGTAATCATACTTACTTTTGTTCTTCAGGTCCTGGAGGTCCTTCTGCAGAGCAGTGATCTTTTCTATTTGAGTTTGTTGAAATGTCTCTGTTGTGTAGCTGTGAGGTTTATTCTTGGACTTAAATTTCTCGACAGAATCCAACAGCTCAGAGACCTGCTGCTGGCTCCTGGTGTTGAATATAAGATATCTTCCTCCACAGCTCTGACAGAGCTCCTGGATGTTTCTGTCGCATTTGACAAAGTTAACCACAGCTGGAGCAGTGGGGTCTGAGTCCACAGTGAACAGAATCATAGTGAAGAGATGGACTCGAGAGCTGAATGTGTCCTGAATGGTCTTTAACTCTGCCTTGTCTTCATCGCTGAGAGGAGCCACTGGTAGAACCAGGATGAAGGCATGGACGCCCTCAGGACCACAGAGGGAGATGCAGCTGAGGCACTGCTGCATCACTGCCTCCAGAGGTTTTTCAGACAGAGCCGGCAGCTCCACCAGAGACACCCAACGCCCACACACCTCTCCCTGATGTTTAACACTCTGCTCTGAACTGCTCACTGCACCAAGAGCTCTTCCACCTAAAATGGCCTCAGCTGCTGAGGTCTTCCCTGCTCCTCTCCTCCCACAGAGAACAACCTTTAAAGCAGATTTCTCCAATGGACTGGCAGCAAGGAACAATCCTTTGTTTTGATGAAAAATGCTCATACACTTCTCCATTAATAGACTGCGGTTTTCTTTGAACATGTTGTAATATCTCCCTCCACAGTCATTGATGAGCTCCTCAACACATCTGTTCTCCTCATGTGTGAGAACAACCATGGAGTGTTTAAAGGCGTCTGGACCAAACAGACTCAGGATAAACTTCAGAGTTTGTCTGTTGTTCTCAGTGAAATCTGAAGGCTTCACTAACAGCAGCACAGAGGTCGCATTAACCGAATATTTTCCGTCATTGACGTTTTTTTTAGCAGGGACGGAAAAATCTGAATGCCATCCGTAATTTTTTCTTCTGAGGGTGATCTATTGTAATTCCTACTCCTCGGCAGCTGAGGGTGAGTAGTTTTGTCAAACCGCCAAAAAGTTCTGATATTGTAAATAAAGGTGAAAAAAGAGGACATGATGCTGTGAAGGGTGAACACTGAGCAGTCACCGACAGATGTTATGGGACTATCAGCAAAAAGGAGGTGAAGAAGAGGGAGTGTTTAGTGGGAACAGGAGTTTACGTGGCTGAGGAGGGAAGGAGGAAAAATGTTCTGCGACATCTGTAGAAAAGCTAACACGAGTAAAGGACTTGTCGAAGGGGGGTGCACAACAACAGCGATGGAATTGAGTTTAGTTCATTTTTGTCGGGATCATTGTGTAATATACTGCGTGCCCTAGAGTTTAATCACAAAATATCCTGTCACTTTTTGTGTAACGTTATCTGTTGTACTTAGATAAAATTAATAACCTGTCCTCTATGCTCGTCTTGAAATTTCTTGAAACGTGAGTAAAACAAAAAGCCATTATAAGTATTATTAAAGTATGAAAATTAAAAATGACAGGTAGCTAATAATAGATGAGGATGGAAATTTTACGACTCCGTCCGTCAAAATGACGGAAAGTGAGAAAGTCTAGTGCGACCTCTGCAGCAGCAGGACATTAGGTTCTGTTGAACACAGAGACACACATCTCTTCATTTCTTCTCTCACTGCTTCTTCTTCTACAGCTAGTCATGTCTAGTTCCTGCTTGGATTAACATGAAGGACATGACATAAACAGATTTGACATGACCTTAAGAAAACTAGGAGCACCCAGTAACTATAAACCATATAACCAAATGAAATTAAAAATTATTATAACAGTTTGTTTATAACCCGTCTCTGTGATAACTGAGCTAGCTTTAATTTTGAGCTGTCCACTGCGGTCACTCTGTTCTCCTGTTTTCTGGGATGGGTCAAATTAATTTTTAAGTCCAAGTGGGTCAGTTTGGAAGTATACAGTTTGGTACATACACTTTGATTATCACGTTATCATTTGGCTCCACATCAGGCTTATTAGTGTCAAAATTAAAACTAGGACCATTAGTTCACCATGTTTCTTCTCTGAGTTTTGGCTTCAAGACAATTTTGATTATTTCGCATCTTTTTATGTAAGTTACTGGTCACAAGATCAGCTAAAGACGCACAGACTTCAGCTAAGGTCCTGTCAGTCGGTGGGCATAGTAGTGAGTGTCTGGTCTTTTATTGATAAAGGTGAATACTGGGTCTTTACTTTCCACTAGTGGAAACACGTATCCAGACCTCTCCTGATTATAATCTACTGCCTGTTCCTCCAGATCCTTATAATCCCTTGAAGTAGGTCTAAAGTCCTCGTCCTTGTACTTCTTATGAAGGTCTTGTTGTTTTAGTTGTCCAGGTCGTAAATGATGTGTGTGACTCCTAAAAATTCACTTCCTTTCTCATGGGGTTGTCTGTGAGCTGGATGTCTGTTCTCACTCAAGGGTGAAATATGTGCTGCGAGTGTGTCCGACAAACTTTTAAAAGGATTAGACACCATTAAGTGGACCATAGGAATGGTGCGAGAAGTACAATGTTGAATTTGCTCCCGTCCAGTTTGTTCTAGCACAAAGCCTAATTTCTGTACATCTTCGTGCAAGTGCATACTTGTTTCTTTTAAAAAGTCAGTGAACGGGGTATTATCCTGTCCATCCAAAGGTACAGGTCTAAGCTAGGTGTGTGGAATTTCAGTGTAAGCTTTCTTACCTTTTTCATTCATTTCTATCTTATTATACACTTGATGAGGTTCTTCAAGTGTCACATTAGATTTTAGCACTATTACCTTCTGTCCTTTTCTGACAGGCCCATATGTCTCTGTACCACATGCAGGGTTATAGTTGTCAATTACAAATTAATATCTCTCCTTCCTTGTAAATGGGATGGTTCTCTTTCTCAAAGCGGGATTTAATTATTTCAAAGAAGTTTCCGAGACTCTTCTTTATGTTTTTTATTTCTGACCTCTCCTCCACTACTTCTACTCCCTACTCTTGTGCCCTGTTGTTCTGCCTAACAACCAGGGCTGGACTGGGACAAAAAAAAGGCCCTGGCATTTTTGCTCAGACCGGCCCACCACAATCGGTCAGACACAACCAACTAGTACACCATCCTTGTGGTCCCTGTAGATATGCATTTCTACTAGGGCTGCACGATTAATCGTAATTTAATCGTGATAACGATATCTGTCTCCCACGATTAACTAACCATAATCGTCGCAATATCAATATGCAAATACCAAGCACAAAACAAACATTGTAGGGTTAGAAATCATTCTTTTTTCTTATGGGTTGAGAGTGTACGGATGATAAACTGCGTCACGTCTCACGTGACGGTGTTTAGATTTCAAGCGCGCTCGCTTTGGGAAGTTTAAATACAGTGACTTGCAGTATTTATGTTCTGTTTATAATGTTTGTTTTTATTTTATATATTGCTGTTATAAAAATACTTAAGTTAAAAAAAAGTTCTTAACTAATAGAATAATCGTGATTATTAATCGTGATTAAACTTTTGTGCAAAATAATCGTGATTATCATTTTTCTTGTTATCGTGCAGCCCTAATTTCTACTGTTCCATTCCAAAAAACCCTACAAAGCTGAGAACTAAGTGCCATGGACCAGTGTACCAGTGCAAGTGGCCCAGTGTACTCACTCTCTCTTGACAGACTCCCTGGTGATCAAAGGTTCCTCCCTGTCTCTCTCCTCCACTGCTAACTCAACCTGGCTTGACTATACATAAGGACATAGAGAGAGAGGATTACAATTATTTGGAAGAGTTATTAAAAGTACACTTAGTAAGGATCCATTTTGGTTATATAGTCCTGTATTCTTGAAGAGCAGGATTTCTAGATGGACAAAGGGCTCCATGTTATAAAAGCTAGTTAACCCTTTAGAACCCAATATAATGTGGATGTAGAATACTGCTAATTCTAAAAATAAATGTTTTTTTTTTTTCAATGAACCAGACAGAAAAACTAGTTTACAATTGCAAGTATAGGCTACTTTGTTTTAAAGAGCACAAACCCCTCTTTAATATGACACCAAACAAGATTTACCTCTCATTGTTGAGATACTCCTTAAAAAAAAGAAAACCAACCTATACTACCAAATTACTCACACAAAACGTCCTAAAATATATGATATTCATATTATTCACTCAGCGTAAATATTGCATATTAATGATGTTGGAAATTCATTAGAAACATGAGCAAATATCTACTTGAATATACAGCTAAACAAAAATATACAGCTTTCAAAATGCAAGGCGGGTTTTAATCCCCAAATAGCATGTGTAAATGTCTGATAAATCGTATTAATATTCTCCTACACAGTATTATATTATGTTAATATAAGACATTGTAGTTCTTCAATGTTTCCTTGTTCGTTCCGCTTTTATTTTGAAAAACGGATCATTTTCTTCTTCGGATGTTTTCTGTGACGCTAACACTTCCTGCTGCTATCTCTTCGCAACGCGGATCGCGTGTTGTTGGAAGGAGTTCTGAACTCTGAGAGTGCGTCGAGCTAGAAAGTTAAAATTAAAATAATCAAATGGCATCATTTACGTTTTTCTAGAGAAGGGCCGTACGGCCATTATTGCTATTAAAGGGTTAACATTAGAATAGTCCGCCAAAGTTGCAATTGAATAAGTTAACTCTGCTAACCTAGCTTATGCTGTGTTATTTGACTTTAGCTGACTGAGTGGCTAGTGCAGTGGGTGACAATCTGAATGGACTATATAATGGCAACAACGATTAAGTTGTCTTATTATAATATTCATTAATTTAGGTAAATCATCATCTTCGTCGTGGCCCACACACACACACACTTTCCTCCTGCACCCGCCCTGATTAACACTCCCTCCCTGTTAATCATGTAGCTAACATGCTTACCGTTTCAATTACACTCTCCATGTTTCTGCAAAATGTCGTCAGGTACTGTAGGCTTGGATACTGAAGCTACAGCACTAAACATGTCTGTTATTTTTGCACATGTTGAGGCATCAACCTCTAGCATTTTTACTTTTTTTCTCCGCAACCGCACTTTAGTTTCTCCATCCTAAATCCACAGATTTCTGGCTCTGAGCCACTAACTGCATCTGACACAAAAAACAGAGGAGGAGGGGTGGAGCCTGTTAAGAGATGATTGGGCCAGTCCAGTGTCAGTATGAAAAATGAACCAATGGGCCGCTGTCCCTGCTTTATGGGCCGGTCATTGGCCAATTAAAAAAAAAAAAAAAATGTCATATTATATGGACCGGCCCCCAAGTGCGTCGGCCCACCGGGCATTTGCCCGGTATGCCAGATTACCAGTCCAGCCCTGCTAACAACCATGTGTTTACTGTGTCTCGATACCTTTATCTTGTGGCCCAGAGTGGGAGGTATATTGACTGGATGACCTTGAGGCCTTTGATTCTATTTCGTCCACCTCCGAGTCTGAGACTAGGAGGTCACTTGTCTTACATCGGCTGCCCTTCGCAGACTTATCCAGTTTTTCATGTTCACCTCTCTCTTTCTGAAAACATAATCGTTCTGTCATCTGCCTTACCTGTTCCAGTTGAGTCTTAAAGAGTAACTAAACCCTAAAACAACTTTTTTTAATTAATGGTCTGTAAGAATGAAGCCTTATTAGTGCTGTTGATCTGAGTAAAAGTTTTGACATTTGAGTTTAAAGTATAATAATTTTAGAATATATGGTGTAAAACCGTATGTAAACGGTGTAAAAAAAAAAGTGCTGCCCTCTTCAGGTTGAACGGTGTGAATTTTTCTATTTGTAGATGTTTCTTTGTGTGACGTATACTGGCTCGACTAACGGCTCTCTACCCACGCCCCTGGCACGACCCCATCACACACGCCCCTGGTATAAAAACATCTTGTTCCGTCAAAACCCCCGTAACGAGTCAGGAGTTGGATTTGTTGGGTTTGGGTTGAGCCCCCGGCTCAGACCCACCCTCGGTTTCTCCCCTCTGTCTCCGCTGGGCTCTGCCCACTTTTTTTTGCCCACTGTATTTTTCAAATATTGCCAGTGGGCGGAGTTTGCCTCTGACCAGGGGTTTAGTTACACTTTAATATCATGAGTGTCCTTCTGTCTAAACATCTCCTGGAGTTATTTTTCACCTTTTTCAGCATCTGTAGGCTTAAACACACATTCAAGTTCTCCCTCCAAAATTCCTATTACAGGAGCTTGCATTTCAGATAAAAATGGATTGTTTAAATTGATTGTGTGTTTTAACAAGTTTCTAGCCTTAGTGTATGGAGACACTGTTTATGGTGTAAGAGTCGCGGGAAGGGATTGACTTCATCCCTTTTAAAATCGCTACTTTGTCTTCTTCTCTACGTCTCATAGTTGTCTTCAGGTCGTGTCAAATCTGATCATGTCATGTCCTTCATGTTATTCCAAGCAGGAACTAGACATGACTAGACGTAGACATAACTTGCCAACGGTAGGACTGCTGCCTCTGGAGCTTGTTCTGGGGAGTGTGTGTGAAACATACGCCTCCTACAGCTTTCACTGCATGATATAAAATCTTATGTATTGTTTACTTTTCCAAACAAACCTCAGCCTGTTCCATTGTGACATGTTGTCTTAAACCAAACCATTCATTTTTAAATTATACTCTGTCTACGTGTCTCTCTGATAATATGGATAAAGAATTCTTATAACGACTATTGCCTTCTAGGGGCCAGATTGCATATTGACTTGAATATTATCTAAACTAGTATTCCAGACATATTTTACCCACATTTATCAGTTCATTTATCAGTTTCAGGCATTCTTGTGTAAACCAGTCTGTGGATTCTGGACTATTTTGCAATGCCCGTGTCCACCGCATCCAAGGTAGAGAGGTCAGCCACTACTGTGAGAAAATATCCCGATGGGTTTCAGTACCCAACTCCGCCCCTAGTTGTGAAAGTAAGCTAGGATTGTTAATGGTTAACTGATAATCAATTAATTGTAATTAAGGACAAGACCGATTAATTAATATTGCAAAGTACATACAGTGTCTACACAGTGTCGCTTCTCTATCTTCTGCAATGACAGTAAAACTGGACAGAAATGTGTCTGCACAGTGTTATTAATTAATTAGTGAGCGTTTATTTGTGTTGCTTCAGTGAGACAAAAACTTGGTAAAAAAAGAATACGCCACACAAACCCTTTCAGTGTGCCTTTGAACACATTTTAAAATCAAATCATTACTACATAGATTTGCCTTTTAAATTTTATTGGTGAAATAACATTGACACATACTAAACATATCTCTATATTTTTATCACACACACTACTTTTTAGGAGCAAATTTCTGTTACATAACTCTTCTGCTCTTCAACACATAATTCTCTCACATGGAAACAAAATCAGTTGTAAATAAATTGGAAAAAAATAACCAACCCAGACTCTTTATGGAATAGCACCCTCGCATTGACAAGTCTAAATCAACACCATATGATTGTTCATGTTTTAGTTTGATTCATGTTTTCTGTGTGTGTTGTTTGTGCTGTCAGTGTCTCTCTGGATAAAACTGATCAAATGGAGTTGTGACAGAAACAAAACCCTTGATCAGTGTCAAACATAAAAGGAGCACTTCTACTAATATTGCTTTTGAACAGACGTTTAGAGGTGTTTCTGTCATAATTTATTAAAATATTTGATTTGAAAGGAGAAAAAAAAATTATATATATATATATATATATATATATATATATATATATATATATATATATATATATATATATATATATATATATATACATATCATTATATGCACCTCTCAGTGAAAGTGGCTTGATTCACTGAACATCAGTTTATAGTTTTTATTTTATATAGCGCCTTTCCAGAGCTCAAGGACGCTTTACATATCAATTATACATTCACTCCACAGTCACACACTGGTGGTAGTAAGCTACATCTGTAGCCACAGCTGCCCTGGGGCAGACTGACAGCCTCTCTGACCAACACCATCAACATTCTTACACATTCATACGAGGCAAGGTGGGTTAAGTGTCTTGCCCAAGGACACAACGACAGTATGAACTGTGGGGAGAGCGGGAATCGAACCTACTACCTTCCGGTTGAAGGACGGCCGCTCTACCAAAATGAGAATAAGTTCTTAATAGCTGTCCACCAACCCCCTCGCTCACTTTGTTCCACTTCCTTCAAAAGCTCCTTCAGTAAGTCACTTATTTCTGTTTCATCTTTTTTATGCAGACGTTGTATTTCCTCTTCCTTTACTTTAGTTATTTGTTCTTCATGTTTGGCCAGTAAGTCACTGATTTCTGTTTCATGTTTTTTGCGCAGACCATGTATTTCCTCATCCTTTGCTTTAGTTATTTGTTCTTCATGTTTGGCCAGTAAGTCACTGATTTCTGTTGCATATTTTTTGCGCAGACCATGTATTTCCTCAATCTTTGCTTCAGTTATATGTTTTCCATATTTGGCCAGTAAGTTACTGATTTCTGTTTCATATTTTTTGCGCAGACCATGTATTTCCTCAATCTTTGCTTTAGTTATTTGTTTTCCATATTTGGCCACTAAGTCACTGATTTCTGTTTCATATTTTTTGCGCAGACCATGTATTTCCTCAATCTTTGCTTTAGTTATTTGTTTTCCATATTTGGCCACTAAGTCACTGATTTCTGTTTCATATTTTTTGCGCAGACCTTGTATTTCCTCATCCTTTGCTTCAGTTATTTGTTTTCCATATTTGGCCACTAAGTCACTGATTTCTGTTTCATATTTTTGCAGACCTTGTATTTCCTCATCCTTTGCTTCAGTTATTTGTTTTCCATATTTGGCCACTAAGTCACTGATTTCTGTTTCATATTTTTTGCGCAGACCTTGTTTTTCCTCATCCTTTGCTTCAGTTATTTGTTTTCCATATTTGGCCACTAAGTCACTGAT
Source organism: Perccottus glenii (assembly GCA_024416835.2). Lineage (NCBI taxonomy): Eukaryota > Metazoa > Chordata > Actinopteri > Gobiiformes > Odontobutidae > Perccottus > Perccottus glenii. Next base: position 31,983,228 of record CM044556.2, read on the forward strand.
TTGTGTTCCATGTTTTTTCCAAAGACTTTGTTTTTCCTCATCCTTTGCTTTAGTTATTTGTTCTTCATGTTTGGCCAGTAACTCTATGATTTCAGTTTCATGTTTTTTACGCAGACTTTGTTTTTCCTCATCCTTTGCTTTTTTTATTTGTTTTTCATGTTTGGCCAGTAAGTCACTGATTTCAGTTTCATGTTTTTTCCACAGACTTTGTTTTTCGTCATCCTGTTTGGCCAGTAAGTCTGTGATTTTTGTCAGGTGGGATCTCTTTTTAGAGACACATTTTAGTACATCATTCATTTCCTTGTGATGGTTGTCAAACCATTCTCGTTCACTGTGATCTTTCAGTGCCATTAAAATGTTGTAATTTTTCTCTTTGTCTTTCAGCTGTTTCTCATATTCGTGTTTCTGACTTTCAAATTTAATCATGTGTTTTTCTTTAAATTCATTAAACTTTTCAGCCTGTTTTCTTGCCTCCTCTTTGTGCTTCTTTTCCATATCTTCCACTTGTTTTTGGTATTTTTCCTCTGATTCTTTTCTCTCTTTTGTCTCTTGTTCTCTTCTTTTTTGATCCTCCTCCAGTCTCTTCATCTCATATTTCTCTCTCTCTAACTTATATTCTTGTTGTCGTTTTTGCTCCTGTCGCAGTCTCTCTTGATCTTCTTGATGTCGTTTCTCCCACCATTCAACCTTTTCTTTCTCCCAGGCCTCCTGTTGTTTCCTTGTTTTTTCTCTCAACTCTTCCAGTTTTCTGTCAATGGTTTCCTTTGATTCTTCTTCTAATTTAATTTTTTCTTCTAATGCTTTACGGTTTTCTTCCCATTCCTGACGCTGTATTTCCTCTTCTTTCTTCTTCTTCCTGTTTTCTTCTTCTCTCTTTTCCTGTTCTTTCCTCCACAGTTCTTGCTCCTCCATAATCCTTTCCTCTTTTTCTTTAAGTTCTTTTTCTCTCTGTTGCCTTGTTTTTTCCATTTCTTCCATTCTTGTTTTTATTTCTTCCATTTCCTGTTGGTGTTTCCTCTCCATCTCCCCCCTCTCTCTCCTCATCTCTTCTTCCTTCTCCTTCATGAGTCTCTCCATCTCTTTCTTGATGGCGGCCTCAGCCTCTTGGAGCATGTCGTTGGTGAAGCAGCCTCCTCCGTTCTCCTTCACCATGTCATTAATCTTCTTCATTAGCTCTGTCACCTGAGTGCGGTCTGTCTTTTTACGATTATTAAACACATGGAACCTGTTTCCACAGTCAGAGACCAGCTTCTTACATGAATCATCACATTTATCTCTAACATAGTCTTCAATGGACATCTTATTCTCCTCCAGGTCGTCTCCACGTGTGAAAAGAATCATAGTAAACTTTTCTGCATCTTTCCCAAACCCTTCTCTGATCAGTTTAAGAGTTTCTTTTTCTTCTTCAGTGAATCTTCCAATTTGTAAAACCAACAAAAAGATGTGAGGTCCTGGAGCCAAAAGACTGACACAGTTAAGCATTTCCTCCATGACCTCATTATTGGACATGTTTGTATCAAACAGACCAGGAGTGTCGACCACAGCAACAGAACAACCATCTACTGTACTCTGTGCTTTCTGACAAACTTTAGTGACTGATCTTTGGCTCACGTCAGTTTTAAACTCTTTTCTTCCCAGGATGGTGTTTCCTGTAGAACTCTTTCCACTGCCGGTTTTTCCAATCAGCACAATCCTCAGACAATCAGGACTCTGTTCATCTTCACCTGGAAATAGACTATGATTAATTTATAATACACTTTACACCTTAATAGATGGCAATTTATTTATTTACATTTTTTTTTTTAATTAAAACTTAAGACTTAAAATCTGTATTGATCTACAGCTCTGGAAAAAAAAAGAGACCACTGCAAAATTATCAGTTCCTCTGGTTTTACTATTTATAGGTATGTGTTAACATTTTTGTTTTATTCTATAAACTACTGACAACATTTCTAAAAATCTAAATAAAAATATTGTTATTTAGAGCATTTATTTGCAAGAGGATAGTGATGAACACCGAAGTGTTTTTTTTTAATACTTTTCTTTATTAAATATGATTTGGTTCAGGTGATCACTTAATCAGCACCTCATTCAGTAGAATAAGCAATAAAACAAACACTGGAATGGAATGGTTTCCAGACTTGTAGAGATGCTGATTGAATGAAAAAAATTGCAGTGGTCTCTTAATTTTTTCCAGAGCTGTAGATAAACTTGTTGTTGCATTCCATGTATCTGGAGCTCGTTGGTGATATGATGAACAATCGGATCTGGGAGACATTATGGTTTGCATGAACACCAACGGGACAACAGCTCCAGGACGGATCATACTACAGACCTAAGGGCCGTATGGTTCATTGAATTTATTATGCTGAAGAGAATTGATTTTAATCATTATGAATGTGCATGTCTCACTCCATGTGTTTTTCTTTTCGTTACAGGGACAGAAATGGACAGGCAGGGACAGGCCAGAGATCTTGAGTCCAATGGGTCGACCAGCTTAACCTCTGGCAAATTTTTCTATTTTATTTTGGAGTGACACTGTGTTTTCAATTTATTGAATTTAAAGACTCAATGCATTACTCTGTGGGATTTTTGATCTTGTCATATTTTTTAAACAAATCCCATTATGATCATTTGTTGTATTTGATTTGACACGTTACAATTTAATAATTTGAACTAATGACATATACTTGATGCCTTAATTGTGTTTTGTTGCTGCCTAAGGCAGAGGGGTGGACAGAAGAGTTTTTCCCAGCAATAGGTCATTTACCAAATGGGTTGCTGTGTTTTTGCTCTTGTCATAGTATAAATTTTAGTATTTATGCTAATGTTTATCAGCATAAAGAGGGAGGAATGTTATAATAATTTATAATTTCCTATGGTTTATAATTCCTGATTGCTCCTAGTTGTCTTCAGGTCATATCAGTCCTGATCATGTCCTTCATACTAATCCAAACTTGAACATAGACATAACTAAACATTGACACTGAATCCTCCACCTGGGAGCTTGTCATGGGGAGTGTGTGAACAATACACCTCCTACAGCTTTTTCCACGTGATATAAAATCTCATGTACTGTTTACTTTTGCAAGCAAACCTCAACCTGTTCCATTGTTACTTTGCTTCATTCTTACAAAAATTTAACCTGATCATTCATTTTTAAATTGTACGTTGTCTTCAGGGTCTTTCTGGATAATCTGGACAATTTCTGAATTCTTATCACAGTTTGTCTTTTTAAATATAATCTTACTTACGTCTGACCATGTTTTTGTTCTTCAGGTCCTGGAGGTCCTTCTGCAGAGCAGTGATCTTCTCTATTTGAGCTTCTTGAAATGTCTCTGTTGTGTAGCTGTGAGGTTTATTCTTGGGCGTTAATTTCTCAACAGAATCCAACAGCTCAGAGACCTGCTGCTGGCTCCTGGTGTTGAATATAAGATATCCTCCTCCACAGCTCTGACAGAGCTCCTGGATGTTTTTGTCTCCTTTGACAAAGTTAACCACAGCTGGAGCAGTGGGGTCTGAGTCCACAGTGAACAGAATCATGGTGAAGAGATGGACTCGAGAGCTGAATGTGTCCTGGATGGTCTTTAACTCTGCCTTGTCTTCGTCGGTGAGAGGAGCCACTGGTAGAACCAGGATGAAGGCATGGACGCCCTCAGGACCACAGAGGGAGATGCAGCTGAGGCACTGCTGCATCACTGTCTCCAGAGGTTTTTCAGACAGAGCCGGCAGCTCCACCAGAGACACCCAACGTCCACACACCTCTCCCTGATGTTTAACACACTGCTCTGAGCTGCTCACTGCACCAAGAGCTCTTCCACCTAAAATGGCCTCAGCTGCTGAGGTCTTCCCTGCTCCTCTCCTCCCACAGAGAACCAGGTTTAGAGATGGTTTCTTCTGTTTATTGAGGGTCAGGAAAGATCCTTTGTTTTTATGATCAGTGCTCTCAATTGTCTCCATTAACACTTTGAGCTTTTCTTCAAACATGTTGTAATATCTCCCTCCACAATCACCAAGAAGCTCATTCACACATACATTCATTTTCTCCTTATGTGTAAAGACAACCATGGAGTGTTTAAAGGCGTCTGGACCAAACAGACTCAGGATGAACTTCAGTTTTTGTCTCTTGTTCTCAGTGAAATCTGAAGGCCTCACTAACAGCAGCAGGACATTAGGTCCTGGTGAACACAGAGACACACATCTCTTCATTTCTTCTCTCACTGCCTCCTCAGAGAGACTCAACAGGTCTGGGGCTTTCACTAATGTTACTGGGGCTCCTCTCCACTCACAAGTTACAGCCACACAGTCTTTTGTTCCAGGTTGAAGATCTTTATTTCCGGTGATGAAGTTACCGAGCTTTGTCTTTTTATCATCACTTTTTCCAAACAGCACAATCCTGAGTTTAGAGTCTGTTCAGCAAATGAGAAAAGACAGTGTTATTACATTAAGCAAAGAAAAGTAAAGATCAGGCTTGTCCATAATGCAGTATATATAAAAATATAATTACTTTTATACCATACCATTATAAAAATGCTTGTAACATGGTCTGTGAAAATATTACACCAATGATGATAGTGATTTAAAGTTGCTCCTCCTTGACTTTAACACAAGCCTCTAAAGTGCACTGTCTGGAGGAGTTTAGGATTATTTTATTGAAACCATTTCTCACACAGCTACAAAAGTTAATATAAGTGGCCATGGCCAAAATTTTTTTAGATGGTCCCTGGCCTCTCCAAAGAGCCTCACCCACAACACCCCAGATATATTAAAGTTTGCACAGAATTGAGTGCAGATCTCATGTGGTGATTGTGCGGCTCATGACAGAACATGACAGGTGAAACCACAAAATATGAAAAAACCTGTCCTTGAGCAGGAAATGACAAATAAGTAAGTAGTAAGTAAATTTTTAAGTGCTTTACAAAATAGCAAATATAAATAGTCTTTATGAAAAATTTCAATCTGGTTTTCGCCCCTCCCATAGCACAGAAACTGCTCTGATCAGGGTCACCAATGACCTGCTGATGGCCTCGGACTCTGGCTCCCCGTCTCTCCTCATCCTTCTCGACCTCTCTGCTGCATTTGACACTGTTGACCACCACATTCTCCTCCATCGCCTCCAACACTACACTGAACTCTCTGACAGTGCCCTCCTCTGGTTTCACTCTTACCTCACAGAGAGGACCGAGTTCATGGCCCTGGGGGATGCTAAATCTCAGCCCCACATGGTCACCTGTGGGGTCCCCCAGGGCTCAGTGCTCGGTCCTACCCTCTTCATCAGTTTCATTTCACTGCTACGCTGATGACACACAGCTATACATCAAGGTCACCCCCTCCTCCACCCCCTCTGCCACCGTCACTTGTCTTACCTCCTGCCTGGAGAAGATAAAGGCCTGGATGAGTCAAAACTTCCTGCAGCTTAATAGTTCAAAAACTGAAGCCATTCAGATTGGCACCCCTCACCAGCTCCACTCCTCCCCCATTACCTCCATATCCTTCTCCGGCCACAACATTCCACTCTGCCCCTCCGTTACTAACCTGGGGGTCAAATTTGATCCCCAGCTCACTTTTGATAATCATATCAATTTTATTTGTAAAAATTCCTTTTTCCAACATTGCCAAACTCCGCCCCTCCCTCTCTCTCCCCGCTGCAGAGAAGCTCGTCCATGCCTTTGTCTCTTCCAGACTGGACTACTGTAACACACTCCTCATTGGGATTCCTGGCAGGAGCATCCAAAAGCTCCAGTCTGTACAAAACAGCGCTGCCAGAGTCCTGATGAGGGTGCGGAAAAATGATCACATCACGCCCATCCTCCGCACTCTTCACTGGCTCCCCATTCACCTCCGTATTGAATATAAACTCCTCCTCCACACCCATCACTGCCTGCACGGTGATGCCCCCACTTACCTCACAGAACCTCTCACACCACACACCACCTCCAGAACCCGGTCTGGCCAAATGCACTGTCTACGTGCTCCTAGGACAAAACTAAAAACCATGGGTGACAGGGCCTTCGAGGCAGCTGCTCCCCGTCTGTGGAATGCCCTTCCTGAACACCCCAGGGTCACACAGACGGTGGATGCTTTTAAAAAAGGACTAAAAACCTTCCTATTCATTTTATGCTGATTAATTTTTATGTTGCACTTTGAGGTTTTGTTTAAAACAAAAAGTGCATTACAAATAAAATGTATTATTATAATTATTAAACATTTTTAACCAAACTACTTCTTAAATATTTAAAGAATGTAGATATTTGATGTGTAACTAATAAGCAACATCACATATTATACTTCTAATGATGATAACACAGTAAACTTCTCAATAACTGATAAACTCTGTTTGTCCTGAGACTGGATCCTTCTTCTGTGGATCTCCCTGAGGTTTTCCTCGGTGGGATTGTTTGAGTTTTTCCTCTGACCCTGAGGGGCTAAGGACAGAAGATGTCTGTTTTTGTGTTACTGTTATTCTGGGCTGTATAAATACAATTTAATTGAAGTAAATATGACAAAAACACAGAGATAGACCAGGACCTACAAGCAGCGACAAGTGGAGGCAGCGAGGGGCATCTGTGATATTTTCTACATTTGTTCTTTGTTCTTCAGTTGTTGTTTTTTTCCATTCAGTGGAACGATACAGTAAGAATTATTTATCAATAGACTAACATAATATAAACCTGAAACCTTCTGGAAAGACCACTCTGATGAAACCAAAAGCCAAAGGATTACAAAGTCATTTTGTACAGTTTTTGGTGATGTTTTTAACCGCTTTAATTAAAACTTACCCAAACTGACCTAACCTGTACCTTACTACTACAGGGGACAAAGTTCTGAAATTAAAATAGATCATGTTAAATGTGTTTGGTGGTCTTATGTACCTTTAGGAGAAGAGCTTCTTGAGAACATGCCTGCTGCTGTAGTGATACATACAAAACACAACCCTGTTAGCATTAGCACTTATCTGAATTATCATTAGGTCAGAAATGTTGCACTTACCAAAACTTTTAACTTTGCTAAAAAATGAGCCTGTTTTCTGTTCGGTTGGAGCTTCAGGTACAGAACATGATTCCATAAATTCTTCATATTCCAGATGTTTTCCATTGTTCTCCTTCACCAACTGACCTATTCTCTCCAACAGTTCTTTAAGTTGAAAGTGTTTCAGGTTTATCCACAGATATCTGTATCTGCATTTGGAGATCAAGTCCCAGAAAAGTGAATCATTTAAGTATTTTTCCATAAATCCCTGCGTCTGGTCTCTGGGCGGTGATAACAACACCAGAGAACGGTCAAAGGACTGGTCACTGAACTTCTCCAGGACTGAGGTTAGTCTGGTTTTATGTTGCTCAGTGAAGTCTTCCGGCTGTAGAACCAGCAGGAACACATGAGGCCCAGGGGCAGAGGCAGCTGTGAGTTCTTTTATTAACTCTGTCAGTTTGTCTTCAGTGTCAGGACGAAGACGGTCTGGAGTGTTGATGACAGATATTGTCTTATCTTGTAGAAGTCCACTGACTCTAACACACTTCTGTGGTTCTCTCTTTTCATCAAACACAGTCTGTTCCAGTAACAGGTTTCCCACTGAACTCCTCTGACTCCAGCTGTTTCCCAGAAGAACCAGCCTCAGCTCAGACACTGAAAGAAAATATACAACTTCTGTGTGTGGGCAGTGTTGTGTGCAGTTATTACATTAATGGGTGTAACACAGTACTATCAAAATCACAAAATTTCTAAACTATTGATTGACTGAAAGTTTAGTATAGACACTAATACAATGCTATACAATAAAAAAAACACTTGCCAAAGTGCAAAAAAATATGTCTTCTTTATTTTCATCTGCCTTTTAGCCAAGAGTCAGGAATATCTTTTCAAAAGTGACGCTGAAAAACTAATCCATGCTTTTGTTACTTTGAGTGTTAGTCCCACTCTTGTCTGGGGAGTGGGTACTGTTGCAGATGTGACCTCTGTGTGGATGTAAGATTTTACTCACTGTCAGGTGGAATCAAGCCATAGCTATGACTGCGCTTCAGCGGGAAAACACCTGCAGAACACAGACAGTTTTGTGTAATAATGTGTGACAAGGGGGTGCATCACGGGGATGTTGGGGTAGGGTCAGGGAGCCCCAGAACTAGGCTCTCCTATGGTTAAGTTATCATTTACAAACATTTTCTTTTCATTTCTTCATTTATTTGTAGCTTATTCTTAATGAAGTTAGCGTTAGCCCGTGTTGTATTCCCTGCTCCTGATGAGGTTTAAGCCATCACTGAGCAGAGCGGGACATTTATGCTCAGTGTCAGTGACCGGCTCTGAAACTCATAAGAAATACTTTTTTGTGTTATTTGGGGAATAAAAAGAAAAACACAGGATCACAATAAAAGGGAAAAGAGATCAGATTCAGATTATTATAATGTCGTCCCACAAAGTTTAATACAGAGACCTGGACTTATTCAAATGATCACTACCACTCGACTCTGATGTGGTGCTCAGCTTAAACCTCGACACCTGTCACAAATACTGTTAAAATAATTGTATTAGTTAGAATTCTAATCTAATGTATTCTAACTAATGTATTAATGTACATATTTGTGGAATGTGTTTTATTTGTAATGTTCAGCAGAGGTTAGGACTATTTAAAGAACAGGTCAGGGAGACAAAGGCCTGTAGTTACTGTATTATATAATTCTATATGTCAGACACTGTCCAAAACTACAGGCCTTGGTGTGGCTCCGCCCACTAATGTCAGTAACAGATAGAACTCACCAGGTTCTGCAGTTTCCATGACGTCACTCTGTTGGGAACATCACAACTGGAGAAAACACAAAGGTGCAACTGTCACAAGTTTTGTTCCTTTGTAATTTTTATAAATAAAGAAAGCTTAACAATATAATCTACTTTAACCATGTGTTTGTCTTTCACAGGCGTCTGTGAAATGTATCTATCTGAGTTTCTGGTTTAGTGTTTTGTTCAAGTTGCCTTTATTACAAATGTTGTCCTGACATTCCACTGAAAACATCACCAACAATTAAATAAATGACCCACAGGATCCATGTCTCACAGTCAAACCCTATGCCCTCTTATATCCTCCTATCTGTCCTCATATGCAATGAAGACTCCATAGAAAGGCATAAGGCTGGACTGAGAGTCATGAGTCAAAGCACGAGCCACCGGAAGTATGTCGGAGCTGTTTGCTGTCACTTTAAATGAATACTATATTTATCTAGTCTTTTACTTTGCTTTTGCTTTCACCTACCTGCCGGGGGTCTGCAGAGGGAAATTATTTACATTTGTTTTATTGTTCATTAAAATGCATTGTGCCTCTTTTCTTAAATAAACACAAACAGTAACTCTCTGAAGCCTCAGTGCGTGTTTGAAACTCAAACTCTCCAGATTTAGAGACACACTGAACAAACACCTTTAAAAGCTCTACACTTACTGAGAAGTGTGGTATTATAACTGCAGTTTAGCTCCGGGACGTCCCAGAACTACACACCTTCTGCCCTTTTACATCAACATTATTCTGAACTGAATTTACTGCTAAATTAGATTGAATTAGAACATTTGAGTACAATTATAAATCCAGTATTTTATTACATTTAGTCAAAAGGCAGTGATCTATAATGACCCAGTTGTCTCCATGTTCTCTTCAGTAAATACATAACTTTGTAATATATATTATTCTGTTAAATTGTTCTGTCTATTCATTAAACAGACTCTAGTTAATAATAAACATTTACAATCTGAACTGACCTCAATAAAATAGTTCAAAGTCCAGTGAAACAAAAAGACACAAGTGTCCCAAGGAGCTGTTAAAACATACAAACATAAAATAAAGTTAGTTTACAATAGTCATAATACATTTTTAGAGTTTTTTTTTTGCTAAGTTCTGACTCAGATTTCTTTAAATGTCTCATTATTTTCAATCCTTTGCCTTGTCAACAGTTCATTATTAAAACAGTTCTCAGCGAAAAGTACAAATATGAGCTCGCAAACTAGGTTACATGAATATTATTTATGTCTCACACAGAAAATAATCAAAGAGACAAAAACGTACCTTATTTCCTCTGGTTTGTAAAGTTGATTGGAAGTGTAAGTGCAGCCTTTGTGACGCTCCCTCGGTTGGAAAGAACAAATATGACACAACAAGTTTTCTTTTATAAGACTTTAAATCCAAAGGTCATTATCAGATAAACTTTTATGGCTCATATGTTGTTCAGAGACTTGTGGGAGTGGCTGGGGTTTAGTTAGACGTCTGTAGGATGATTTAATAAAGCACCAGTTTGAAATAAAATATAATCAATTCTTTGAGTAAAAAAAAAATAAATAAAATAATAAAAAAAATTCAAGTAAAAAGTTGAAAGTATATTTTCAAACAAACTCCAGTTTAGTTGAACATTGAATCAACCACAGATTAATGTCAAGTTCAGTTGAACTTTTAGTTTCTAGAGTTGAAACAGAAAAGCTAAAAGCTAAAGCTATATCTAGGATTCCTTATTGAGCTGTAAAAGGCACAAAAGATTATCAACTATCGACTATGACCTTTTAACAAAGTCAAATATAAAAACTGAATCCAACTACATTTCCCATGATGCAATAGAAGTGAATTGAAATGCCCATTGTTTTGTTAAAACGACATCATTTAGACCAAAGCTATAATACAGTTTTCATAACATCTATTCCTTTTCGAAGCTGAGGCAATACTTCCTCTAGATAGTCTCTCTGTGTACCTCCAAATTAATCCAAATTACTTACAAATAAAACACCGACTGTAGCTAAGGTCTAATCTTTTATTCATGCTCATGACTCAAATATCTTTAGAATACATCAGTGATGCTTCTGTGGTTAGCTGCGTAAATATAATGTTTAAATGTTCTGTTTTGTGATCGTAACTTAACCCAAAAAGGAATAAGTCAGAGTCGAGTATGTTTTTGATGCAGGCCCGGATTGGCTAATCGGGAGCACCGGGAAAATTCCCGGTGGGCCGGTGTGACGGATCAACTGGCGAAGCCGGTTATCTGGCGACATGCAGATGTTTTTTGTGGGCGTTCCTCTCTAGGACCCCACTTTTACAAACCAGGAAATACAGGTATTATTTTGTCTTAAATTACATTGATGTGATTCTTTTTACAGCGGACATGTCTATAATGATGTCTCTTTTAGTGTCGATGAGAAAGAACGAACGTAGACGGCTTTGATTCGAGAGCGGTTTGTGGATTATAACTCGATGTAAACAGGACAGCGCTGTCACCAGTTGATCCAGACAATCTCCGTTTAACTTGTGTATCATGAGAAACAGCCTTTAAATCAAGAAATACTACAGAAGAAATACTACAGAAGGAACACTGGCGTGGACGTGGTGCTCGTGCTGTGCAACTTCTTTAAAAACTTGTGTAACAGAGTTACCTGCAATAATCGCAATATAATCTGGTTCAGTCCAATGAGAATAAAACAGTTGAGGCTACTCTTACCGTTATTATGTGAGCTCTTGTCTCTGGTCAGCGCTGGAGTCGTACTGACAACTAAAGCTGTCTTTAAAAAGTTGTTTGTCCCATGTCTTTATGACTGACTCTGCTTTATGTTGTATGTTTGTCTCATGTACTGGTGAGCTGAAGGAAACGGTCCACTTTGGTAAAGTTCTATTCTATTTGTTCATTACCTGCACTATAATTAAGCACAAACTCATATAAATAGATGACCTTTGAGAATAAATAAATAGTATAAAATGTATCTTATGTCTCCCTCTGAAATAATAAAACATTCTTCTTCATAGTTTGTAAAACCCCATAATGATGAATGTTTGCTTCTGTTATGTTTCTTCCCTTGACCTTTGACATTAGAGCCTTTGGTATTGTTCACTTGTGAGGTCTGTGGTGGATGTAAGAACTTCCACAGGCCTTAGACTTTATAAGTTTACATTTGTTCTTTACAATGAACCTCAAGAAAAATACATTTATCCATTAGTTCTCTTTAAAAAGGCAACTCCACAACATTAAACTGGTTCTGACTGTTCACATGACATTTATACATTTAATAGTGACACTTTAAAGGCTGGAAACAGAAATGACTATAAAACCAATATTTATGACAATCTCAATATGAACCATATAAAAACCATTGTTATAAAAACTTTTCAAAAGGTTTATTGAAGAGAAATGACAACAGAAAACCTCCATTACATGTATTTATTTGGTTTAACAGTGTAGACTGCATAACAGCAATAAAAATAATCCCAGATCAGTCTGTGTGTGTCCAACAGCAGAATATTAAGGTTCACGTGAATGGTTCTCAGGACGTCTTATAAAAGGGACACTTCCAAACCTTCAGGACACTCTCAGGACACTGTCGGGACACTGTCAGGACACTGTCAGGACAGTAGATGCCAGAAGAAGTCCTGCTGTAGCAGCAAGTGACCATCACACTTTAAACCACTTGGGTCTTGTAGATGAGAGCAGTCATTTGATAGATGTCGTAGGCTACTTTGTCGAGACAAAGCACAGTGACAAACTGTAGAGAAAAACGGTTTCTGTTTACGTAGAAAATGCGCTCTCCAAGAGTCATGCCGCTTGTTCTAAACACAACGTTTACTCCGCAAAGTATGGAAGAGCAAACCCTTAAGAAGCCCAACGACATGCAAACAATTCTACTTGAAAAGCTCTGTTTTTACTGTTAACCCATCACCAAGCTCACACCAAAGTCTAAAACATGTTGAAATGTCACAGGTTAACTTGGGACTTAGTCACAAGACAAACTGACCTCAGAGCTCTGCTCTCTCCAACTACTGAGCCAAATTTAATAAACCTTTACTTTTGAGCCACAAAGTACATTGTTCGATTACAAATCAGATTAACAGCGATAAGCAGTTTTACATAATCAACTATGTTACAGGTACATGTGTTTTGAACAGGCATCGACACAGCCACCTTTCCCCAGTTCACCTGAGCCAGTTGAATTTGCACAAAAAGATTAAACTAGACAGTTGTCTAATGCCCTGTTTGCTGTGAAGGGCTCTCTTTTTTTTCTCCCAAACATACCTTTGTCACTGTGGTTCATAAACACTAGAATTTATACATAAAAAAAGAAAAGAAAAAAAAGAAAAGAAAAATTCCAGGAAATACATTTGGCAGAAACAAGTTTATTGCCAGATCAGTGAAAATGATTTGTGTTTTGCAGATAGAATACTAAAATAAAAGAGTTACACATTCATTTAAACATATTTTAGTCATCTGTCAAACCTACAGTTAGACAATGTAAGGTGCATTTACATAAAGTAGGCCATGTCCAGAAGAAAAGGCAAATGACAGGTAGAACAAAAAGAGTCAACACACACACACACACACACACACACACACTACTGTCTACAGGACAGTTTATGTGGATAGTTTAAGACTTAAGTGTTTAAATGTGCTTTGTTTGACAGCAGCTGAAAGAACATCATTGTTAAATAACATGTAGAAAATGTTGTGTTTGACTTTTTATTGTACTTAAGACAAGAAATTACCAAAATATGTTTAAAAAAAAAAGTACAGAAAGACCTGAACACATATGAAAGTATGAATGAATGCTATTAAAAAGATACAGTATTGGTTTACATGTTGCAGTTGTGTCTACATTTGATTTATGCCCTGTGTGAATGTTAAGCACTGTCATATTTGTTAAAGGTAGTTCAGAGTAGGGGCTCTTGTGACTGAAAGGTAGTTGGAAATTCAAACCTCTGGAAAGGTTGAATTCATTTTAATGTCACAGTTGTGTCACAGTGTGTTCCTTCTTATTTACTGACAATTAGAGCATCTGTCAAATGCAGCAGGTTGATACTTTTACAAACAGGTTGTGAGAGATGCAAGTAAAGCTGAAGGTTCCAAGAAAGTACAGCTGTACTCTGTAACTGTAGTGTAGACTGGACATGATCTGAAATGAGAAGGTAAGAACATACTTTTATTAGGTTTAGCCTACAATACAACATAGTTGTTGAAGTCACAGTGAAACTGTTGACTGAAAAAAATAAAAATAAAAGACGTTAAAAATGTTGTAACTGTTAAGGCTACGGCTAAGCTATTCTGCAACAAACAGAGAAACTAAAGCAGTAATTGCGTTTTTAATGGCCATGATTAACATACATTACAGCACATGTTAAGACAAAGTCATTGTAGTAAAACTTCATGATTGTAAAGTCAAGTCAGCTGCAGCTGTCGATGCATCACAAGTTCACCTGAGAGTTCATCTAACGCTATCTGTCACAGACGACTCTGTCTAATCTCAAACTTACTTTACTGCAGTGTACGCTTTCCAACAATACTTGACCTTTGATCAATTATATTGTTGGTGGAATCCACGTCCTTCGGACCAAAAAATGTACCATTATCACGAACATTACTCATGCGACTTAGTGAGTATGTGTTTTGAACAGGCATCTCTCTAGACACCTACACTTTGTTTTGTTGTTGTTGCAGCTGCACAGTGTCGCCAGATAACCTGACTCCAGTGAGTCAGGTTATCTGGCGGCAGGGCTGGACTGGTAATCTGGCCGACGCACTTGGGGGCCGGTCCATACAATATGAATTTTTTTTTTTTTTTTTTTTATTGGCCAATCACCGGCCCATAAAGCAGGGACAACGGCCCATTGGTTCATTTTTCATACTGACACTGGGCTGGCCCAATCATCTCTTAACAGGCTCCACCCCTCCTCCTCTGTTTCTTGTGTCAGATGCAGTTAGTGGCTCAGAGCCAGAAATCTGTGGATTTAGGAGAAACAAAAGTGCAAGGGGGGTGCGGAGAAGTTGCGGGCCAAAAAAATAAAAATGCTAGAGGTTTATGCCTCAACATGTGCAAAAATAACAGACATGTTTAGTGCTGTAGCTTCAGTATCCAAGCCTACAGTACCTGACGACATTTTGCAGAAACATGGAGAGTGTAATTGAAACGGTAAGCATGTTAGCTACATCGTTGTTGCCATTATATAGTCTGTCAGATTGTCACCCACGCTGCACTAGCCACTCAGTCAGCTAAAGTCAAATAACACAGCATAAGCTAGGTTAACAGAGTTAACTTATTCAATTGCAACTTTGGCTGACTGTTCTAATGTTAACCCTTTAATACCCATAATGGCCGTACGGCCCTTCTCTAGAAAAACTTAAAAGATAAAGTTTCAAAACTGAATTGATTATTGAGTGTGTGAATAATATATTTATGGTAAAAAACTGAATATTAACTTTCAAAACAGTCGCAGCTATTGAGAGCTGAAAATGTAAAAAACGAACATTCATCAGTTCGGGAGGACGTCTAGGCGCTGTTTCCTTGCATTACCGTAAAACAGCTAATACGGGAGCACTCCGAAATAAAGACGGGGCTGGCTTGACTGGTGTTTTGCGAAACGGGGATGGCTTGACCGCAGTTGCTATTTGGGGATTAAAACCCGCCTTGCATTTTGAAAGCTGTATATTTTTGTTTAGCTGTATATTCAACGAAGTAGATATTTGCTCATGTTTCTAATGAATTTCCAACGTCATTAATATGCAATATTTACGGTGAGTGAATAATATGAATATCATATATTTTTAGGACGTTTTGTGTGAGTAATTTGATATAGGTTGGTTTTCTTTTTTTTTTTAAGGGGAGTATCTCAACAATGAGAGGTAAATCTTGTTTGGTGTCATATTAAAGAGGGGTTTGTGCTCTTTAAAACAAAGTAGCCTATACTTGCAATTGTAAACTAGTTTTTCTGCTGTCCGGTTCATTGGAAAAAAAAAACATTTCTTTTTAGAATTAGCAGTATTCTACATCCACATTATATTGTGTTCTAAAGGGTTAACTAGCTTTTATAACATGGAGCACTTTGTCCATCTAGAAATCCTGCTCTTCAAGAGTACAGGACTATATAACCAAAATGGATCCTTACTAAGTGTACTTTTAATAACTCTTCCAAATAATTGTAATCCTCTCTCTCTCTGTCCTTATGTATAGTCAAGCCAGGTTGAGTTAGCAGTGGAGGAGAGAGACAGGGAGGAACCTTTGATCACCAGGGAGTCTGTCAAGAGAGAGTGAGTACACTGGTCCATGGCACTTAGTTCTCAGCTTTGTAGGGGTTTTTGGAATGGAACAGTAGATATGCATATCTACAGGGACCGCAAGGATGGTGTACTAGTTGGTTGTGTCTGACCGATTGTGGTGGGCCGGTCTGAGCAAAAATGCCAGGGCCTTTATAAATATAACTCGAGCAAAAAAGTCTAGAAAAACGCTTGTCTATTTTACATACATATGTTTAGCTCATTTTGCCCAAGTTTGGTGTCTGTGGAATGAAGCAGCTATTGTCTGTGTACTTTTAAAAAAGAGGTGTATTTTAAGTCGGTTCACATTTTCAATTCAAAATGGCCGCCTTCCCGTGTGTGATAGGGTGTGGTCCCAATTGGATTTTTTGTTCATAAGCCCATGGTGGATGTGTGTACCAAGTTTCATTTGCCTACGACAAACTAAAATTTTCACTTCCCATTGACTTTTTTCACATTTTTGGGACGTTGCTATGGCAACACATTTATAGATAGGGGGTGGTTGTCATTGGCTTTTATGCTCGTCATGACATAAGAGATGTGTGTACCAAATTTCATGTCTCTATGACAAACTAAATTCTTAGGTCCCATTATAGGTTTGTAGGGGGCGCTGGAGAGCCATTTCTAAAGATAACCCTTTTATTTACATATTTTTGTGTTCAGGTCATGAATGTGCACAAACGCCTTTTTGGGTCCAACTCGATCCGAGAAGGTGTTTGAGAGTTAAGAGACATTTTATTTTCACAAAAATGGCCACCTCGTTACAGGCTTGCCACACCCATACCCGATAAGATATCAACAACAAAGTCACAACTTTGGTTGGCACATGTGTCTAGATGATACTCACCAAATTTGGGGCCATTTAGATTAAAACACAATGATTTGCATCTTTCTGCGCAAGGGGTGCGATTTTAGTGGCCGCGTGTTTCACCCCACATGGCGGACTTCCTGTTAAGTTTAGGGTTTGACTGTCATTGACTTTTCTGTTTGCCCTGAGGTGTCCTATGGATGTACCAAGTTTCATTTTTCTACGTTGGAAAAAAGTTACTTTCACTTTCCATAGGCCCAATGTATTTTGATTTTGTAGGGGTCGCCACTGAGTCATTTCTCGTATTTTTTTTTCGGCGACTTCAAAAACATACCATTTTCACCGAGCTTGAAGTCTGGGACCAATAAAAATGACTTTTCGTGCATGTTCACTGGGTCAAATTTAGGATCATTTGGTCACAATAAAAAAAAAAAAAAAAAAAAATCCGAGCAAAAACAATAGGCCCTCCCGGTCACCGGCTCGGGCCTAATTATTATAACACAGATAATGTAACTTGTTTCAAGCAAAAAAATTACTTAATTTTAAAGTGTTTATTCATACTTGTTCACTAAATCTTGATGTAAGTTTTTTTTTAAAGATATCTGGACTGGAAACAAGACAAAAATACTGTAGAAAACAATGTGCCTATTGCAGACTTGCATGAAACTCCAGGGGCCTGTTGCACAAAAGTAGGATTAAGACATCCGGGATAAATGACTCAGCTGAGCTCAATAAAGCCAAAACATGTGCGTCCAGGCTTAATTGGTTGCACAAAGACCAAGCCAGGATGAGCAGACACGGATTCATTAAGCCAGGTGAAACCAATCCTGGATAGGTGCGCGCTCACGGCTCACTCAAATAGACCCCGCCACAGATCACAGATTAACTGATTTACCATGGCAACTAGACCCGCGTACTTTTCCCCGTCGGAAGCACAAATCCTCATGGAGGCATACGAGGAGGTAAAAGATATAATTAAGAAGAAAGGCAACACCGCCACAGTGATAAAGCAAAGAGAAAAAGCGTGGCAAAGTATTGCAGACCGCCTGAATGCGTAAGTAGTGCACAATTACACACTCACCGCTCCGCTGAAACATCACAATTACAAATCAAATATTTAATTCACATCTCCAAAACGCAGTTGTACTGTAATTATGAAACGGTTACATTTTTATTGAAATGCACTGCATATATGAGTGAAATTGTGTAACGAACTCCATCACACTGTATAAAGCTATGATATATTATTATTAAAGCCTTACATTATTATTTTACGTTTACGCTCAGTACGGTTTAATCTTAGCCGTTGTACTCTGCTTATTATGTTGTCCACCAGTTTTTTGTGTTTCCTGCTTTTATTAATGTAAAGCAGCTTTGACAGAATGAAACAATTAGAAAAGTGCTATATAAATAAAAGTTCTTGAATACATAGATGAGCTATAATAAT
Source organism: Perccottus glenii (assembly GCA_024416835.2). Lineage (NCBI taxonomy): Eukaryota > Metazoa > Chordata > Actinopteri > Gobiiformes > Odontobutidae > Perccottus > Perccottus glenii. The sequence goes on from CM044556.2 coordinate 32,001,508, forward strand.
AATCACTTTAATTTATATAGCGCCTTTCAAAGGACCCAAGGTCGGTTGCTCACTGCACTGCAAAAATGTCTTTCTTTCTTAATCTTAAATATTTTCTTGAGCAAAAAAACCTAGGAAAATAAGCAAAAAACTCTGCCAGTGAAACAAGAGAACTTTTCTAAAAGTAAGTGTTTATGGAAAAAGTAAACTTATTTCAAGAGAATTTTTCTTATTATATTGACAGATATTTAAAATTTTTGCTTGTTTTAAGCACACATTTACTTTAAGTTTATATTTTTGGTCTAAACCTATACTTATTTTGCTAGGTCATTTAGAAAATCAAGAAAATACATCTTGTTTTTAAAAAAAATATTTTTACTACAATCAGTACAACCAAGTCATCGTTATAAGGCACCGGCCTCTTTTGCCCACCCCCCCAGCACCAGGTGTGGCCACTAGCCTATATGAAGGCCCAAAATTGTGTGTTCCTTTCTGCTCTGACAATGGCATGCCCATTCTTGCGAGATGTGGTGGATGAAGAAGCACTTGTGCTGAGGAGAGCCTTCAGGCGAGAAAGGGTCTTCAGGGACCGGTTGGACCCACTGGCCTTCCCTGATGACCATCTATATGAAAGATACAGGTTTTCTGCAGATGGCATCAGGTATCAATGCAGACTACTGGGTCCCAGGATTAAGCACCGCACTGCACGGAGCCATGCACTGAGTGTGGAGCAAATGGTTTGTGTGGCCTTGCGCTTTTTTGCTAGTGGAGCCTTCCTGTACTCAGTGGGGATGCAGAACAGCTGAACAAGGCCACAATTTGCCGCACAATAAGGTGTGTGTCTGGCTATCAAAGCATTAGCAGATGTCTTCATCTCTTCCTGGCCACAGAAGACTCTGTGACATGAAAGAGGAGTTCTATAGGATTGCAGGTAAGAGGATCTACAAATTACAGGACAACTGTTAACACATAGTAGGATACTCATTACTTTGTGTGACAGGTTTCCAATGTCATTGGTGCAGTGGACTGCACACACATAAGGATAAAAGCCCTCAGGTGCCCATGAGGCCGATTTTGTGAATAGGAAATCCTTTCACAGCATTAATGTTCAGGTGAACATAACTTTTGATATTGTCCATTGACGAACACTCTGCATTGCCAATGATGTGCATTGATTGGTGTAATATTCCTCATCTTATGATTTCAGATGGTCTGCAATGCTGACTGTGTGATCAGCAATGTTGTGGCAAAATGGCCTGGCTCAGTCCATGACTCCAGAATCTTTCGGGCCTCTGAAATCTATCAGTGCCTATCACAAGGTAAGCCACACAACCCCTATTTATAACCATCATGGCTGTGTCAAGAATATCACTGTGTTTATGAGGTAGTAATGATGAGATTTTGTGTTGACAGGTGAATTCTCTGGTGTGTTGCTGGGAGACAGGGGTATGGCTGCCAGCCTTTTCTCCTGACACCTTTCACAGACCCCAGGAAGCACAGCAGGCCTACAACCATGCCCATGCCAGGACCAGGGCCAGAGTTGAAATGACCTTTGGCCTCCTGAAGGCACGCTTTCACTGCCTTCACAAATTAAGGGTCAACCCTGTTAGGCATGTGATATTACTGTGGCTTGTGCTGTCCTCCACAATGTGGCCTGCCTGAGGAAGGAGAGGGCCCCAGAGTGCCACCAGCCATGGACTGGGACAATCCGGCAATCTTCCCTGATGACGACAGTGGTCGGCTGCTGAGGGACCAATATGTGTTGAATTATTTTAGTTAGTATGTGTGCTTTCAATTTAGGTAAAAATGTCCTGCTGTGGCAGAGGAAATAGGGTTTTTTTTGGGTTGGTTTTTTTACAAATTTGGCCTCTTATGATGTTTGTGCGGTATACTGTGTGTAATACAAGGCTGCAGGGAGGCTACTGCATCCATTCATTTGTCTGTTCAGTTGATGTGTATGGATTTGTCCTGCATTTATTTTAGTGTGCAGACATGCAGGGTGTGTTATATACAGACCTTTGAATGTGTATGTATCATTTTGTATAATATGCTTTGATTCTGTGCTTTCCATCTTGTAGAGTCACTGCGACTTCAGTTTGAAGGAGCTGATAGTTTACCTGCTTTGTTTTGTCCTTATTCAATAAAGGAACATAATGTTACACATTGTGTTTTTATATTCATATGGAATGTGTATTTGTTTATATGACAGAGTACTAGGGCCCTACTGAGGAAAAAGGATAAAGTCATAAATTTATGAGGCTGGTTCTTTCTGCAGAAAAGCAACATATTCTTTTTACAGTTTTGATAGTTATGACAATGTGATACTTCATATTCTGGCACATCAGCATGTCTTTGTTTATGAAACCATACTGAGGTACAATTTCACGAAATGCCCCAGATCTGTCATTTTAACAACTGTCCTCCTTTAAAACAACTGGTCACAATTTATATATAGCCTTATAGTCTATGGGAAACTGTAAATTATCTAATGATGGCAACATCAAAGCTGCTGGGATAGGCTCCAGTCACCCGTGACCCCTAACGGGACTAAGCGGTAGAAAATGAATGAATAGCAAAATCATCTAAAAATCATTATTTATCCAAAATGATTGAAATTAATGATCACAAACGTTTAAATAATGACAGTGGGTCTAGTTATATGTGATAACAATGTATAGTGAGCAGTGAAATAACTATTGGTTTCCATTTGTGGTGACTGCTGACTGACATTAGGGATGAGATTAAATAGATCCTGGAATTTAGCCTGGTCTGGAGCAGGCTAGCTCCACAGAATAAATCTCCATGGTAATTTATACCATAACATATCCTCCTGCCCCCTATCCAGCTTTAGTGCAACCGGATTAGGGATCAATTGAGCCAGGATCACCAAGATATCCTGGCTTAATCCCTTATCCTACTTTTGTGCAACAGGCCCCAGGGCTGAAAATGAGTCCCAATCCGGTGTGACGGATCAACTGGAGTCAGGTTATCTGGCGGCACTGTGCAGCTGCATCAACAACAAAACAAAGTGTAGGTGTCTAGAGAGATGCCTGCTCAAAACACATACTCACTAAGTCGCATGAGTAATGTTCGTGATAATGGTACATTTTTTGGTCCGAAGGACGTGGATTCCACCAACAATATAATTGATCAAAGGTCAAGTATTGTTGGAAAGCGTACACTGCAGTAAAGTAAGTTTGAGATTAGACAGAGTCGTCTGTCACAGATAGTGTTAGATGAACTCTCAGGTGAACTTGTGATGCATCGACAGCTGCAGCTGACTTGACTTTACAATCATGAAGTTTTACTACAATGACTTTGTCTTAACATGTGCTGTAATGTATGTAAGTAATCATGGCCATTAAAAACGCAATTACTGCTTTAGTTTCTCTGTTTGTTGCAGAATAGCTTAGCCGTAGCCTTAACAGTTACAACATTTTTAACGTCTTTTATTTTTATTTTTTTCAGTCAACAGTTTCACTGTGACTTCAACAACTATGTTGTATTGTAGGCTAAACCTAATAAAAGTATGTTCTTACCTTCTCATTTCAGATCATGTCCAGTCTACACTACAGTTACAGAGTACAGCTGTACTTTCTTGGAACCTTCAGCTTTACTTGCATCTCTCACAACCTGTTTGTAAAAGTATCAACCTGCTGCATTTGACAGATGCTCATTGTCAGTAAATAAGAAGGAACACACTGTGACACAACTGTGACATTAAAATGAATTCAACCTTTCCAGAGGTTTGAATTTCCAACTACCTTTCAGTCACAAGAGCCCCTACTCTGAACTACCTTTAACAAATATGACAGTGCTTAACATTCACACAGGGCATAAATCAAATGTAGACACAACTGCAACATGTAAACCAATACTGTATCTTTTTAATAGCATTCATTCATACTTTCATACAGTACTTTTTTTATTATTTTTTTTACATATTTTGGTAATTTCTTGTCTAAAGTACAATAAAAAGAAAAGATCAGTAAAGCACTCTTAACATTCATTTGCAACACAATAGACAAAGCATATATATGATCGAAAATAAATTTCTAAATGTCTGAAATATTAAGTACATATAAAAATAGGTTGGTAAAATGTTAAATGATGTGCATTTATATAGCACTTAATGTGCTTTGCCATGACACAGGTCTGGCAGGGATGCTCCAAAAAGTTAAAAAAGGTAACAATTTTTGTACTATATATATAGTATTAAATAATACTTCATATAATTGCTCATTTCATCTTTATTGTAGCTGGATTTGGCCAAATTGAACATCCCATTGGGAGCAATCTGTGATGCACGACACTGGACACTAGTGTTAAGTTGAAATATATTAAAATGCCATGTTTCATGTATTGTACTGATATAATAATGCTCCTCAGATCATTTATCCAAATGAAAAGAGGGCCCTTTTCATTGACCCTTTTGGTGCCACGGACGCACAAATAAAAAAGTGCAAGGAAGTAACAAGGTGGGTAAAGTGGTGTTGGGTTTGACAAGTAATTATGGCACAAATGCACAACTGTATTCATAAAGGTAAACTATAAGCATTAGTCTGTAAAACCTAATAGTTGTTGTGTCCAGAGCACTCATGCGTAAAACATGGCCAGCACCCCCCCCCGGACATTTATACATTTATATTGTTTATATTGTTATAATGTTATGATTGAAGCTCTGGACATAACTTGTTTTTCTATAACAAACTAAACAAAATATTAATGCCCTGTCAGTGGCAAATATTTTTGGTTTTAATATTTAATTTGATTACATTAATGTTTAAGTTCAGATTTACAAGAAATGTTTTAACTGCTGTAAAAAGCACATTATTTGTTTAAAGTGTTGTTTAAAGTGCAAACCAAATGTTATTGCACTTTTGTTCATATAGCAGTTCTTTTAAAATGTATGCAGTACACTAATTTTGAATTCATTATTAAATTTTGTGTATAATGCGATTAATCGCGATTAATCACAGAACATTGTGCGATTAATCGCGATTAAACATTTTAATCGTTGCCCAGCCCTAATATATATATATATATATATATATATATATATATATATATATATATATATATATATATATATGATTTAACACTTATGCACTGTTGGGAGTTTTAGAGAGAGAGTCAAACAGAATATTCATGTTACTGACATCTAATTACAGACTTCAAATGTGCAAGTACATAAGAACAATACCCACCAACTGAATGATCTCCTTCTTTCCTCAATTGTTTGTCAATCTTTCTATTAAATTCTTCCACTTCACTGAAATAGTTATCAGAGAACAATCATTTTTGTGATAACAGAAATATCAGTAGAAAAATGGTGCACTGGGTATTGTGCAACAATTATTCATATTGTACTCTGACCTGAAATGATAATCTGGACCAGAAATGAAGACCTGCTCAGCCTCCTGCAAGGACAAATTCCGGAGGGCAGCCAGGGCATATATGATGGCCTATGAAAAACATTAATATAAATGTACTGTTATAGCACTACTGAACAGCAAGCTATTAAACATGGGCCATACACGAGTAGCACCAGCATGTAGTTTATACAGTAGCTTTGTAAGTCTAAGGACACAAACAAAAACATTACATGGACTGGCATACCTCCGGAAAAAGAACATCACAGACGAACTGCACTTCATCCGTGAAGCTCAACTGTGTTGGAGTCCTACCCAGCACTCCTCTCAGATATGAAAACAGGATGTCCTGCTGTTCCTCACTGTCGAGGTAGACAGGCACCCGGGAAGAGGTTACCTTATGTAACCACTTAGAGGGCTTCCCGTTGAGTACACCCTTATGGACAAACCATGGTACAAAAACAGTTATTTATAAGAAATGTATACTTTTAAGATAAAGATACAATAATTTGCAGAATAGTTAAAAGATACAATAGTACCACCAAATGCTCCTCAGATCCCTGTAACTTTACTATAAAGTCCACCAGTCTCTTTTCTTCTGTGGTGCGGTGATCCACAGACTCAATGTGGACTGGGACCTTCTCAGAGACAGCACTCGGTCTTGGCACTCGGTAGACAGGCTGAAGAGTTCCTTGGACCAAGCTTCTGGCCTCATCAGTCCAGAAGGCAAACCGCTGACCATGCCTTTCAGACATTAAGAAGATTAATCTAAAGTATTGCATAGGCAAAAACTAAGGCATTTGGTGCACAAGTGACACACACAAATGTCTAATTTACTGAAAGGTGTGGTTTAAAACTGTTTAAAGCATAGGTAGTTCCAGTCTGTTTGTACAGAAATTAATATACATATATTGTTTAGTGGTGTCATACCCTTCTATTTTGAAGCGCTCCATCAGAAGAAGACACCACCACTTTCGAATTAAAGGCATGTCCATCTGAAAGATGCGTGACAGTGATGAGGAGAATCTTTAGTTAATGATGTATCTATTTTCTTCTTTTAATACACATTTTAACTCCAACTGCATTTCCTGAGGGAATGTTTGACAACTTTACCTTCATGGATAACTGCACGATTAAAATGGCTCTCTAAATGGGTTCTGATCTTGCTCAACTTTGATGGCTGGAACAAAGCTGAACTACAGAACGGGCAATGAAAGTCCTTGCAGCATGTGGTGCATCGCTTTAATTCGGGCAGGGATTTTCCTTTTTAGATTGTTATATGCATCTTGAAAAAGAGAGAGGCCACTTGTAATGCCTTTTTTAATCAGCTGTCCTACAATGAGCCTAACCAAATTCATAAAATCACTTCATATTGGCAATGCAGAACATGACAGAAACTAACACATGATATCAATGGACTGTATGTGGAGACCTGCAGATTAGGCCAAATTCTAACAAGCTATTAAAACTGCCAAACGCCTCATTCATCATTGCAAAACAATGCCAAAACAACAGGCTAACACATACTGCAACTAGACAGTCAGTGCAGTTTAGTTATGAAAGATATTTTATACATAAATATGGTAAAACAACGACTATTAAGCCAGTATTCACACTAATACATTAAGCTGCAGGTAAATCTTACAAACCTTACATCATCCATGCTCTTGTCATCTGATAAGTTTAATTAATGTGCAGGCTAGATTCACTTATAATACTTCGTCATTAAAACTCAACAAGGATTTATGAAATCATGGCCACGAATTAACGTCGTAGTAATTAATAAAACTAGCTCACGAATTCTTAATTTGGTGGGAATTAATTCATAATTAGCAGTTCTCACTATGTAAACTTCGCACCGTTTAAACGTTATAAAATAAAAAATAATTAAATATCGGTGCTCACCGTCTGATTGCTGTCTACGTCGTCCATCTTTAATTAGTATTGATCCAGTACGGTAGGTGGCGCTGTCACAAAAAACCTAGGGTCCTAAAACTGCGGTCCCAGAACTGCGGTCCTGAAACTGCAGCCTCCGGTTGTGCAGGAAGACCCTTCTCAGTAAAACACAGTCCAATCCCAGTCGCTCGTTAGCTTCTTCTGGCACAAGCAGGACACCGGTGGAAAGGTCTGTAATTCTTTTATAAATGCATTTATTTGGTTATTTCTGGTTCGTGTCGTTGTAAAAGTGGCCTTATTTATTAAGGTTTGAGCTAGCGTCATTAGCCGTTAGCCGCTAACTCAAGCTAAAGCTAAAAACAAACCCGTGACTAGCCTCTGACTAGATTTTGCTATACTTTAAAGAGATACTGGATAATTTTGTGTTAAAAGAGAGAAATGTTCAATAGTAGCTATATTTGGTTTAAATTAATCGTGAAATAAAGCCAAACCGTGTTATATGTTTAAGACCAACTTCAACCAGTTTATTTAAAACAGAAATCTTAAACCTGTAGTGATCTGCTTAAAACCTGCTGGTATCCATTTAAACAAGTTAATTCTACAACACCTCATAAAATCTAATTTAAATTCAATTTAAATATGTTAAAACCTATCCATACTCTTTAAATCCAACAAAAACATGTTCAAATCCATATAAAACTTGTTCCAACCCAACTTCATTACTTTTAAAACCATTAAGATTAGAATACATTTAAAATGGTTTTAAACTGATATCAGCTGAAACTAACTAAAGCCTGTCTAACTATATTTAACTGTAATACAATATATACTTATAATGATTGAAGCACTTTACAAAGACCAAAGTTTACCAAAGTGCTTTACATCATTAGAAATCTACTTAAATCCACCTGTTCTTGTTTACCTCAGCAGTGTCAGGTGATGCAGCAGCAGAGGACCACGTAGCCCTCAGTCCTGGGATGGTCTTATGGAGGATGTGGTTCTTCACTGTCGACCCGGATCCATCCAAAACCTGTCGGCTCTGATCGAGACGACAGAACGCCTCCTCGCCCCGTTTTCCTGTCGCCCTCCTCAGGTTAAAAATAATTTTTAAAAAATCAAATGGAACTAAAACCTGTTTTAAAAAAAAAAATCCCTGAAAACTTATTAAAATCCAGCTAAAACCTGTTCAAATCAACTAACTTGTCTGAGTACATTTATTTGAGCCCTTCTGTTGTCCTCCTCAGGTCTTCTATCCCTGGTTTCCCTCGGTCATTGACCGACACCTGCCTCTGACACCGGCCAGACCTGCTCCCATAATCCTCTCTGCTGGACCAGGACTATGTCACTGAGAACAGAGACCAGACCGGAACACCTGGGACTGAAGTGGTCCAGAAACATGTCCATACTGAGGTAAGGCTGGACTAAACTGGGACAAAAGCAGAAAATAAGAGCTAATGCAGGTCTACAAGTCTAGATGAAGAATAAACTAAGACCCAGCCTCTGACCTGAACTAGCAAGGACAAAGCCGAACATAAACTGAATCATGTCGAAAACCTAGGAGTATAAAGTTAGAACTAAACCAAGACCTAGGACTAACAGGACAAACAAACCTTTTCCTGTCACAGAATAAAACTGAAAACAGAACCAGTCCTGAAGCCGACAAACATGGAGCTCTACTGAGAGACAGAGAGGTGCTGTGTGTCCCTGAGACCCCCCCAGACCCTGTCCCAGTCCGGTCCAAGTCTCCGGTCAAACGCCGCTGGACCGTCTTTAAACAGAAGAAAGACCAGAGGAGGGTCCAGCCCATGTCCCAGCGCTTCCATCACACGGTGTCCAGGCTCCGGCTCCAGCCTCAGCAGAGGGTCAAGTGGGTCATCGACCGGGACAACTGCAGGGATGTAGAACAGGTGGGTTAAATCTGACTAAAACCTGTTCAAGACAAACTAAAACTTATTAAAATCCAGATTACACTTTTTTATTTGAACCAAGAACTGAAATCCATCTGAACTAATGTCCTTTGTTCGAGGTCATGTCTTGTGTCATTTTAATAACAGCTGCTTTGAACCAGTTTATGCAGAGCTTCAGGAAAACTTTCTCTGTTTTTGTTTTAAATCTCTCATAAAGCTCTTTAACCATGACTCAGCAGAAATCCAAGAGTTACTGTAAACGCTGACTTTTCAGGTGGTTGTTTGTTGTCAGGTAGATCTTTATCTGTTTTTTAGTTTTCCACTGAGTTCATCATCATCAGGTCGACATCACGGCAGACCTGATGATGGAAGGAACAGGCCAAAAACTCCTCTCAGTGACAGTGAGAGTTGCATAGAAGGGTTTGTTTTTACTTTGACTGGTTTTTATTCAGTTTTCCATTTGGTTAAGTCCTAGTTTAGTCCTAAACCTGGTTAAGTCCAGGGTTTGGACTTCATTATAATCAATTGTTTACATTTTCAAATTTACATGTCTTTCCTACTACCACCAACTCTTCTGATACTTTCTCAAATCCAACTAAAACCTGTTCAAATCCAACTAAAACCTGTTCAAATCCAACTAAAACATGTTTAAATCCAACTAAAGCCTGTTCAAATCCAACTAAAGCCTGTTCAAATCCAACTAAAGCCTGTTCAAATCCAACTAAAGCCTGTTCAAATCCAACTAAAGCCTGTTCAAATCCAACTAAAGCCTGTTCAAATCCAACTAAAGCCTGTTCAAATCCAACTAAACCCTGTTCAAATCCAACTAAAGCCTGTTCAAATCCAACTAAACCCTGTTCAAATCCAACTAAAGCCTGTTCAAATCCAACTAAAACCATATTAAATCTTAAGTTAAAAACTAACTACAACATGATCAATTCCAACCTAAACTTTTTTTTTAATTCGATTAAAACCAGTTACAATTAATCTTTAAATCCAAATGGAAGATGTTTAAATCAAACTGTTACGTGAAAAAATTAATCCTGGTTCTGGGAGTGATGACTTAAATATGTATGACTTTATTCTTTGACCTTCTCTCATTGACTTTTCACATTAGTCAGGATTAAAATAATATGGCTGAGAGACAAATTGGGATAATCCTGTTTTGTTTTGCAGGTTTGGCGGGTCCTGTCTCGGTTGAGCCTCAGCTGCAGTTTGCCGACGTGTAACGCTCACATCGACAGAGAGCTGGCTCAGGTGTGGGTTTACTGCGACGTGCTTTACTCGGAGCAGGTGGGACTCTTCCTGAAACAGGAGCTGCGTCTGACGGGGAACATCTCTCTGAGCGTTCGCAAACTGGGAAACATCTACAGCCTCTGAAGCTTCTGAAACGGTCCGACTTCACGAGCTTCAGACAATAACAAGGTTTTTAGAAATTAGTTATCGAAGGGTGTGCTGCCTCAACAGTTTTTGTTTTGGTTTGAACTAAAAGAAAGGGCTATAAATAAAAACACAACCTCAAACCGAAACTTTTATGAAATGTGGTTTACATGCTGCTTTTTAAAAGTGTTGTCATCTGTGATGAACTGTTTTTTTTCCATCGATCTTTTTCTGCTCATTCGAGGCCGGGTTGCCATGTTTTATTTGGTAAATTAATTTAAGAAATGTGTATTTGAAAATATATTTTATACTGGTTTTATTGATTGTAAATAAAGCTTTGTTTTTCAGAACTATTTTAAAATTGTGTGTTTATTAGAAACCTGTTCAAACTAAAACCTAAATCCAACTTAAACCAGTTCCAATCTATTTAGAAACTATTCAAATCATTTACATTTACATTTAGTCATTTAGCAGACGCTTTTATCTTACATTCACCAGTGTTACATTTTACGGATGACACTTTCATTTAAAGCGACTTACATTAAGGTTCCATTCACCGGTGTTACAGCTGGAACACCACTGGAGGCAAGGTAGGTTAAGTGTCTTGCCCAAGGACACAACAACAGCATGAACTGTGGGGAGAGCGGGAATCGAACCGCCTACCTTCCGGTTGGAGGACTACCACTGAGCCACTGCCGCCCCATAACTATAACCCATAATCAAGTACGTCTAAAACCCCTCGGAATCCAACTAGAACCTGCTAATATCGATTTACAACATTCAAATCCAAGTAAAACCTGTTCAGAATCATTTTAAAACGTCTTCATATTCACACAGAACTAGTTTAAACCACCTTTACATCCATCTTGACCTTGTTCTAATTCACATAAACCTGTTCAAACCCATGTTAATCTCCTGACATGTGATGTGCTGTGTGTTCTGGAAACAACCGCATAGGTCACATGATTGAGCCCTTTTTCTTTTCTGTTCTTTTCTTTTCTATTGATGCAGGCCAAAGCCCCACGCACGGAGACGCTGTCTGGGATAAACGAGGCCAACAGGAGCACAACCCCCTCCTTCATTTACACACTTCTTCACAAACGTCCTTTTGTTGCTGCTTTGGGCTCTATTACCATTTCCCTGTACAGTTACTGCATTAAAATGTAGGTTAGCGGAAGTGACGCCAGGGACCGGCCCCCTAGCCCTCTGCCTGATATGTCAAAATCAATTATTTATACGATATAACACGATATTCTATCACCCAAATGCACTTATAATCGCATATGTAGTGTTTTCTGCATGTTTTTATTGATAGATTTGCTAGAAATTACGTTTAGTGATGCATTTTTGCTCATTTTGCTAAAGCGATGTACGTTAGTGAGCGCAGTTATGTAACACGCTTAATCGAGCTAAAACCTAATTTAAAAGCAAACTACAGCTATTTTCAAACGTGTAATTAAAAGTTAAAAGATTGTTATAAGCATTAAATAAAAAAAGGCTTGATTTGATGTTTCTGAAGTTTTTAAAGCGTAAAATACGTCTCCAGTTTTATGTTGACAGCTCGTACCGGATGTGGGCTGAAATGCTAACTTGACATAAACCTGCTTTGAGACTTAGACGTCTGAGCCACGAGTGTTGGGTAATTACTCACCTTTTAGTGGCTACTCCTCCGCAGGACAACAGCTGAACGTGACTGGGGATTGTTTTACGTTTCTACTTCACGATGGCGCCCGCTTTTCTCATCAAAGAACAATTTTATTGCTGAAAAACCAAACGGTAAGTCTGACTCCGGAGCGAGCTAAAAGCTAACGTTAAATGCTAACCGTTCAGTGGCGTTCCCGTTTCCTCCAAAAGGCGTCCACTGTGTTCATCACGACTCGGCTTTTTATGACGGTATTTTACAACGTCAACGGTAAATATTGATTATATCTTTTTAATAATCTTAGGACTCGTGCTTTTTTTTTTAAATATTTCACCTCAGTCGCTTGTAAAGTTTCTTTAATCCTCCCTTTTCATCCTAATTTTTCCAAAACCTAAACGTCATTATAAACAGTACCATTAAACATTTAAAACGTTGTATCTTTTGCATCAAATTATAAAATAATATTTTCTTTGGTTAATTATTCTACTCGTATTTCCCTTTTCAATTCGGCGTTGTTTACTTTTAGAAAACTTTTAAATCGCGAAAATGAGTTCAATAAATCTGCTGACACTGTTGAGATCACTTCCATTTTCTATTTAACATTCGTCTAATATTTTTTTAAAACATACGTCTTTCATATATTCTGACGTTAATTAGTTTAGGTTTGTTTTTATAATTGATTAAAAAGTTTAGAGTTAACATTTAGTTCTGTTGTAAAAACACAGACTTTGATTTAAACTTTAATTTTAAATAATGTTTTTGATAAGTTAACATTATTATCTGGGCTTAGTTATTGATTTTTAAATTTTTTATTTTAGTTTTGGTTTGATGGATTTGTTTTTTTATGAAACTGGAAAAATGGGGCATTCTGAAACAAAATCTAAAAATAAATGTTCTTGGGCGATTAAAGCTTTTGCCTTGAACAAACCCTTTATTATTTTACCCTCAATAATTATATATATTTTTATTATTTAAGAAACCTTTTGTTTAAGAAAAAACACTAAATCTGACATGGCTTTGACTTTTATTTAAAATGTTTTTTTGCCCAATGTTTAGCTTTAATTTTATTAAGTATGAATAATAGACCAAACGTATTCAGTTTTACAGCAGTTCTATGCATTTTTAAAATGTTTTTTAGAGTGAATAAATGATGAATAAGGTCTTGATCTGCTCAATCCTAAACTGTCATGTGACAACTTTGTTTAGATTTTTATATATCTATATATAAACTAGGATTATTAGAATAATACCAATGGGCCCATTCTTCACTTTTGCTTCTTGTATTATTTAGTAACTTTGTAACAAAATTGTAAAAATGAGTTAAATCTGCTGATTTTAAATTTATTATTGTAAATAACACTGTTTTTTAATATATATAAAACTTGTTCAGATTGAAATTTAAACATTTGTTACAATTGTTAAACCCATTAAACCAGATGGCATTAAATTTTAAAAAAATGAAAAAACAGACGTTTTTGTAATGTAAATATTTAAATATGATTTTTAATAAATATTTTAACAATAGAAAAACCCTGTTTATTGTAACATTCAAAGCTGTTATTAATAAGAAATGCTTTGGAAAAGTCAGAAAATATTCAATAATTTATATAAACAATCAAATATTTATGATTAATCTAGTTGATTTTGCTGATTTGTAGTTTAGATTTTCCAAAATGTTATCTAATGAGTAAATGTTAAATTGGTAGCTTATAAATACTTTGGCCTTTATATTAGCTGCTCTTATTGTAAATGTATGTCCTGAAAGTGCTTTTATCTGAATATCAGCTCAGGTTCTGTTATTTATACAAAGTTAAATGCTTTTACAGAAAATCTACTTGAGATTGGTCACAAGACGCCTCTTCAAGGCGAGTTTGTGGTTGAACGTTTCCTGTGGAAGTTTTCTTTTTTATTTCTGGTGAGCTTTATGATCTGGCTCCTGTTTAAGGCTCTGTCGTGCTGCTCTTTTTAAAGATGAGTAGAGTGTGTTTTGGAACAGCAGTGGTTTTCACACCAAGTGCCACCTCAGATTATTGACTCTTAAAGTATTGTCTTCATTAGTCGAATACAGAAGTCTAAACCTGTTCCACTACATTTACTTCTACATTATTACTATACTTCTCTTTTGAATATTATAAATAGGATTTATTTACACTTCAACTGGACATCTGTAAAGTGACTAAATTCCCTTTTTTGAAGACACATTTTGGGATGTCCTGATCGTAAACTGACGTAAAGATGTGTAATTGCTCAGTGAGTCAGGACAGAAGGGATGGCATCAGCAAACCCTGGGACTGTGCTGTATCTTATACTTTATCACCATTAAGGCCTCAGTCTGGTGTCACAGAGGGTTTCTGGTGGAGCATGTGAAACAGGTCAGAGAGCGTTAACACAGAGTTACAGAAACGGAACAAACACACGGGCTGTAAATCACAATACTCCTCAGACCTGGGCCTCAGTGATGTCCTGACTCTGACCCTGTTGTTGACGGGTTTGTGAGGCCCAAATGCTCCGTGAGTTAAATAATGCAGAGGCAGTCTCGTCAGTCTGACTCTGTCCACAGCTGCATCACTCTTTTCTCTCAGGTTTGGAGTTTAAAGTTCCCCAGAGCTCACACACAGCAAACTAATTACCATCAGGATAGCTTTCTGAAAACGTTCAAAATCTAATAAAATACATCTTTGCCGACGTTTTCTCTCAAATTACTTTAGTGCAATTCTGTTTGTTTGCACTTTGTAAAGTCGGTGTGAAAAAGGACATACACAGTAGAATAGAAAACAAAATAAAAGCCCGTTTAAGCATCGAGCAGTAACTACAACACTTCATCTGTCTTTATATTTAACATTGATGCAGTTTGCTTAGGGGTCATTATACACATGGGTAACGTCTTTTTCTTTTGGCGACATTTAAAAAAATCTTTAAGTTGGCATAATACACTACAGGAACATGGCGCATGCTTACTTAAGAGCCCTGCGTGGTTTTAATTGCATCTCTTCCGTCTCCAGGTGTTGTCCCAGATGTGGTGTCGTCACTCTTCTCAGCGATGTCTCACGTTTTCAAAGAGGGAGGAGCTGTGTCCGCCAGGTTTGGACGAATGACGCTGCGTTGAACAAAATGGAGAGCGGCGAGACATACCGCCGTTCCCCGCTGTGACCTCAGGATCGAGACAACCACCGCTATTTTTATACAAACTCGCCTTTTCTTTGTGCTCCTTCTGCATTTTTAAAAAACTCTCAGGACTCGAGCATTTCTCTTTCTGCTGCTGTTCCAACAAAGACTGTTTTCAAACGTCAGGTATTAACAGATTTAAATTATATTTCTGATAACAGTATTTTTTTGACTCTACACGGCACAACTTAATCTCAAGGACTTTAAATAAATAAGCCATTGAATCCTTAAATATTCAAAGACTCATTTTCAACTAAAACTATTCACTTTCTTTCTTAAATCTCCAAAAATGGCATACCTTTACCCCAAATCTTGAAAATGTGTTCCATCTAGAAGTAGTTTTAATAAAATCCATAAAGAATCATTCATTTACAAAATAAAAATCAGTTTGGATCAAAAGTGAAATCACCAAACATTCCCTTTTTGAACCAAAATATTCCAACATATGTGATTTTTCTTTGACAGCTGAAGAAAATCATTCCTTTTATTTTGAAATAAAGTAATGATAAAACGGTAAATTTTTATCTTTTTCAATAAAATTTGTACTGCTGTACTGTACTTTAGCTTGAAATTAGTCGAAAGAAAAACACACTTTAAAATTTATTAAGATTAAAGATCCAGTTGAATTTTAATTGAAAAAAATAAAAGTGTTGAACAAACGGTTAGATTTTTTGTATTGAATAGTTTTTTGTTGTAAATTGTGTATTTTTTTTTTTTAAGTTCTCAAAAGTCCGAGACCAAAACCAGGACTAAACCCAGAGTGAACCAGAACTTGGGACATAACAAGGATTAAAAACTAAACCAGGACTAACGCCTCTTTGGAGCTTCTTGTTTTTTTATTTTTTTTTTCATCTTTGACTTGAAACAGTTATTTCTAAATATGACTGTGGATCTCGATTGAACAGTTTCAGTTCAGCTCTGATTTTTTGGGGGGTAATTTTTCAACCAATTTTTTTTCCAAGCTCCTAAAAATACTTAATGTTTTTCATAATTTTTTTCAAATAATTTTTCAGACTTTTTCTTAAATAAACGGTTAAATTCTTCCGTAATCACACAATTTTTGTTGTAAATTGGGTTTTTCTTTTTTCAAGTGAAGTTCACAGAAATCTGGAAAGATAAGACTCTTTAAATCCAGATACACAGACATTCTTCACTTGACTCTTAAAGACTTGATCCTGGATCTTAAATAAACACCCGGATTGTTCCGTATTGGGATCAAACAGGGTTTTTGTCTGAACTCGGTCGGAGCCATGACGTCAGAGGGCTTCCAGTACCGAGCGCTGTACGAGTACAAGAAGGAGCGGGAGGAGGACATCAGCCTCCACGTGGGGGACGTCCTGGTGGTGACGAAGGCTGCGCTGGTGGCTCTGGGCTGCACCAACGGAGCCGAGGAGAGGCCCTCGGAGATCGGCTGGTTACCGGGCTTCAACGAGACCACACAGGTGAGGGTTACACCGGACTGGACCGGATTTAAACAGGACCGGGACGAGACCACACAGGTGAGGGTTACACCGGACTGGACCGGATTTAAACAGGACCGGGACGAGACCACACAGGTGAGGGTTACACCGGACTGGACCGGATTTAAACAGGACCGGGACGAGACCGCATGGGTGAGGGTTACACCGGACTGGACCGGATTTAAACAGGACCGGGACGAGACCACACAGGTGAGGGTAACACTGGACTGGACCGGATTTAACCAGGACTAAACGGGACCGGGACGAGACTACACAGGTGAGAGTTACACTGGGACAGGGCGGGACCAGGATGGAAACAGGAGTCCATTACAATACCGTCCCAAGCGTGTGCAGGGCTCGACTTTAACCTCCCGGGAAATTAAACTCAAAGAAACTGAGCGCTTAATAAATACTGTACATGTCCTTTTTGACAAGAGCTGACGAGTGTCTAGTGTCAGGGCTGTGCTATTAATCTCAATCACATTTAAATCAGAATCAGAGAACATATCTTTAGTTTTTATCTGTATTTTAAAGCCCTATAGTTTCAGATGCATTAAAGACTCTCGCATGTTTCTGGGCTGTTCCTGCTGTTGCCGTGGAAACTGCCTCCATAATAACATGACTGACTGATGTTCTTCAGGAGAAAGGAGACTTCCCCGGGACGTACGTGGAGTTCGTCGGCAGGAAGCGCATGTCTCCTCCGACTCCAAAACCTCGTCCTCCCAGACCTCCCTCCGCCTCCTCCACCCGAGCCGACTCCGAGTCTGAAGGTCAGTCTGTTCAAATCCACCTAAACCCTGTTCAAATCCACCTAAACCCTGGCCAGATCCACCTAAACCCTGTTCAGATCCACCTAAACCCTGTTCAAATCCACCAAAACCCTGTCCAAATCCACCAAAACCCTGTCCAAATCCACCTAAACCCTGTTTAAACCTAAACCCTGTTTAAACCCGTAGGTTTACTGCTGGACAAAGGCTTTGTTTGGAGAAGATAATTCTCTATTTAATGCAAATTCATATTTTAGCTACAATTCTCTTTTTTTATCCTTTTTACAGGAACATTTTCTGACCTTTTATGCAGTAATCAATAATTTTCTTAATACATCTTGCTTAATCTACATTTACATTACATTTACATTTATTCATTTAGCAGACGCTTTTATCCAAAGCGACTTACATTACATTACCAGTGTTACAGTCACTGGAGGCAAGGTGGGTTAAGTGTCTTGCCCAAGGACACAACGACAGTATGAACTGTGGGGAGAGCGGGAATCGATCCTACTACCTTCCGGTTGAAGGACGGCCGCTCTACCCACTGAGCTACTGCCGCCACTTAATCTGTGAGTTTCAGTGGCTCAGTCTCTGGAGCTTTAACTCTTTTAAATGTTACAATATTTAATAGACTTCAATACAATCTACAAACCTAAAAATCCACTCTGGTTTAAGTTTTGATTGTTTAACAGATGTTAAGCCTCATAATGTGGTCTTGACTGCAAAAACCAGGTTCTTCTGAGAAAACGGGAAGCATGCGGCAGCTCTAACCTAAATGTTGTTAATGTGGTCTGTGAGCTTCCTGTCTGTGCCACTTAAGAACAAACAGAGCGTGTACACTTGCAGCAAGAAGGGTTTTCTCAGCTCGTGTCTATTTTGAGAAGAATATGTTCCACGAAGGAACCGGAAATGTTGATGTGAATGTTTATATGTGGTGCTTGACTTTCTGTTCGGTTGAACCAGGGCTAGTTCTGTTCATCGGTGGGTCTTTCTAAACTGGCCTCAAATGAAAGTGAGAGTGATGATGGTTAAGGTTCTGTTGAAGAGGACCCACATTAACTTTAGATTAACTATGTTCTGGTGGGTTTGTGCTCTTCATTAGTTCCACCTCTCGTCCTGTTTTGATGGGTTTTTTACGTTCTTACCTCGTCAGGACAGAGGCAGTGTCTCAGACAAACCTGGGACAGAGAGTATTCTTCTTTATTACACACACACCTCTACTGTAATACATCCTCACTAACCCAGTCTAACACAGACCTCACAGTCTTAACCCCCACCACTGCAGCCCTGGCCCCGCCCCCACAGACAGACCCACTGTTGGTAAAACACCATAACTCTCACAGGTTCTGTTCTAAAGTTTGATTCATTTTGACATTCCTAAAGCCTTCCAGTTTGTCGCGAACAATCTTTCAAACTCAGTTCATTCCAGTCCCTGCTTTTAAAGACTTAATTTTTTTATTTCAGTCAAAAAAAATATAAGAATACAATATTTTAATTTTAAACAAAACTTATAGTGACTGAAAGGGTGTTGGCTGAAGTCAACTTATTTTGCCAACCTCTTTTATCTCTGAGAAAAAAAACACCATTCAATAAAACCAAACCCTCTGGTTTCGAGCGACACTCATCAGAGCTGCACATGTGACCGAGTCTCAAACAAACAAATACTCATATTTGACTTAAATGTTTGTATTGTGCAGGATTCGTGCTGCCGGACCTCACGAGAGCAGTTCGGACCCCCGGACACAGCCCCCCCGCTCCTCAGTCGACTCATGGAGGCTGTGGAGAGCAAAGGTAGGCTTCAGTTCTGTTCAGTCACTTCTGTTTGGGTTTGTAGTCTTTGCTTTTGTTCACTGTGTGTGCCCTGCAGGTGTGGACAGTCCAGGTGTGTATCGCAGTCTGAGCGGAGGAGTTCTGGACACTCGACAACTCGCAGAGACAGGTCAGGACTGGATTCACAGTAGCTCCACCGTGGCTAGTGGTTAGCGCTCATGCTTTTCGAGTTATAGTCGTTATGCCACATGTTTTGTTATTTATTTTGATAAAATCTTCAGGATTACTCACAACAGTGTAGTTTTATTGTTTATACAAGTTTCCATTCAATTAAACCTGCATTATCTTAAGTTGCAACAATCACAAAAAAATTCAAAAGGTGTATACTTTCCCTGGTTTTGATAGCATTCGTTGACAAATTAGTTCATGCATAATTTTTTACATTTGTTATTAATAATGTCTCTTTTTAACAAATACAGCTTTATGTTGAATGCTTTCATTGCTCTGTCCTGTTTCTGGTCGTGAGCCCCGGAGCTGAACACTAATATTAAATATGTTTTTTTAGATCTGGAGCAGTTGGACCTGGCCTCTCTTTGTGACGGTGTGGTCCGGTTTCTCCAGGATCTGCCTGGTCCGGTTCTGCCCACTTCTCTTCAGAGCGACATGGTCCTGGCCATCCAGGGTGAGTCCCTGTCCCTGTCTGACCCTCGTCTCTTTCCTCGTCTCGTCCTAACCTGTCCTCTCTGTGCGTCTCCAGATGTGCGTGACCTGGAGGAGTGCGCTCAGCTGCTCCGAGGTATCAGCGCGTCCCCTCTGACCCCGGCTCAGTTCGGTCTGACTCTGCTCAGCGTGGTCCGACACCTGTCCCGCCTCTGTCTGCACGGACACAGGAACCAGCTGAGCCCCCGGGGTGTGTCCGAGAGCTTCAGCCCGCTGCTCTTCAGGAACAGCACCGGGTCAGTCACAAACCAGTCACACCAACTCTGTCGGGCTCTGACGGCTCAGAGTGAATCAGAAAACTTTATTAGTCTCTTAAAGGGCAGTTGTTTGCAGCAACACAGACCAAACAAGTATTTTCTCTTTCAGTTCACACAGAGTTAGTCAGAAATAAAAAGGATTCAGGAGTGTGTTTGAAGGCATTAAAGTAAAACGATGAGTGTCTCAAACAATCGTATGGTTTTCCTTTTGGCTGTGGTTTGAGGCACAGTCACTAAAAGGAGGAGCTAAACACAGCAGACTGCTGATTGGACGACAGAGTCAGTTAATGAGAGAAACCCTGAAGTTTACTTTAGAACTGAACCTTCTTTAGAACCTTTTCTTGAATACGTCCCGAAGATGACCTCCGCAGACGAACACAGAATGTTTTCAGATGAAGCTTATCTTAGGATGTCATTTTAGAAGTAAAAAGAAAATATTAATTTCACTTTTACTTCTGTGCCCTGGCCTTCAATTATGAAATCTGTGAGAACCAAGTGAGCCAAGTGTGTTTCGAGTCTGCTTTTTAAAGAGGTTGTTTTTTGTATTGCATTTTTTTTTTTTTTTTAAACGAACGCAATTAACAAATGCAGCTTTGGACTGAACATGATTGAAAGAACTGAGACCTAACAAAGTGATCCCAGACATGTCCGATGTTTGGACCAATCAGAAGAAGGTTGGAGGAGTTGTAGAGATTTAAATGTAAAAGAAGTTTTTTCTGGAGCTCGTGGGAGAAGAGCAGGATTAAATCTGTTTTTGTTCTTTTAGGGCTGAGTCCAGTCTGGATCCTCTGGTCCAGGTTTTGGAAATCCTGATCACCAGTGAACTCAACATGAACCAGGCTGCTCCAGGTGAGTCTCAGCTCTGCGTTTAGCTCGAGGCAGAAGAAAAGGACAGTGTTTTCAAAGTGATCAGAAGTGTCTTTGTCCTGGTTTCACTTCCTGTTTGTCGTCAGTCACGAGGTGTGTCTCATGTTCTTTTTGGGGCAAAAGTTATGATTCAAGTTCCTCTCTTCTGCTCTTGTTTATATATTCATGTAGCTCCGGGACATTTGGGTGATTTCAATCTTTTTTTTTTTTTTTCTGTTGAAAAGCCTGACCAACCCCACGTCTCAAATACAGACCATAATCCCCTCAGTTAAACAAGGGCTTTTATAGTGACATCTGCTGGTGAAAGTGCAGATCACAGCTACACAAGCCCTGCAGGAATCAGAAAACACAAACACAAAATGCACCGGGACTGTCTTTGTGCTTTAGTCTTTAGTCTTCCACAGACGATCAGCTCCTTCAGAGAACTGCTCCAAGTCTAGGCTCTTTGATCTGGCATTACGTGTGCATCATTATCCTTTTATCTTTTAGTTTTAAACCATTATATTCTAATCTTCTAGTTGATACTCTTTGCTTTTTCATTTTTGTAATCCTAACGTCTTCATATTTATCAAACCCATCTGACTCAGCAACTTTACATTTTGCTGCATTTTTCCTGTCGTCATGACAACGGGAGGTGTGTTTCTCCAACGCAGCCCCTGATTGGTTCGTTTCTGACGTGCCTTTTCACAGCTTTGTGACGCAGCCACTCGTTTAAAGATCCAACCCCCAGTCTTTTTCTTTTTCTTTAACTTTTTTTTGGGGATTTGAACTTGTCATTTTTTGCCTAAATCGATGACATCACTGTTGGGCTCAGCGACACTGTGGGAACAGAGGAGAGGGATGGTAAAAGGGGGAGTGTGTTGCCGCGGCGACAGCTCTGCTCTCACCCGATTGGCCGAGGCTAGTGGTGACATCACACGTCTCTGGGCGGCCCTTGGCTTTTCTCCAAGACACACGCACTTCACATTTCAGAACCAAACGGAGGAATAAACACGACTAATCGAAGGAAGTCCAGACGGAGAGAGAGATACTGCCTTTCCTTTCATCCTTCCTTACCTCCTTGCTTGCTTCCTTGCTTCGTTTTTCCTTTTCTTGCCTTCCTCTTTCCTTATAATATTGGCTTCCATAGTTGGCATTATTATTCTTTAATTTTTTTGCTTCCCTTCACATCCTTCTTGTCCATCTCAACTTCCTTTTTTTTTGTTTCTAAAATGCATTTCTTGCATCCTTTCCTTGATTCCTTGCATCCTCGTCCTGCTTCAGGTTGAATTTATTTTTGGGGATTTTAGTTAAAAGACATTTCTTCCATATTTCCTTGGACTCATTTATTTGACCCCTTCTTGATCAGATTTTGTGAGAAGATGAGTTTCTCGGTGGACGATTTGTTTTTGTCGTTAAATTGTTGGTAAATCGTGGGAAAAATGGAGCGAAACGAAGGAGAAGGCGGCGGGATGCGGAGCCGAGATAAAATCCTCTGCTACATTAAAATGAAGAGCCCAGGTAGGATTCTGTTACAGCGTGAGGTAGAAAAGTCACACAATGAGAAGCGGGTCTTATTAAAGAATCTCCACTGCATTAAACAGAACTTAGGACGTGAACGAGTGAGGCTCGAAAATGTAGAAGACTGCTGCAGCTCACAGGCTTGGAACAGCCTTGAGCTGGTTTTAGCTGGATTTGAGCTGGTTTTAGATGGATTTGAGCTGGTTTTAGTTGGATTTGAGCTGGTTTTAGATGGATTTGAGCTGGTTTTAGTTGGATTTGAGCTGGTTTTAGATGGATTTGAGCTGGTTTTAGTTGGATTTGAGCTGGTTTTAGATGGATTTGAGCTGGTTTTAGTTGGATTTGAGCTGGCTTTAGTTGGATTTGAGCTGGTTTTAGATGGATTTGAGCTGGTTTTAGTTGGATTTGAGCTGGTTTTAGATGGATTTGAGCTGGTTTTAGTTGGATTTGAGCAGGCTTTAGTTGGATTTGAGCTGGCTTTAGTTGGATTTGAGCTGGTTTTAGTTGGATTTGAGCTGGTTTTAGTTGGATTTGAGCTGGCTTTAGTTGGATTTGAGCTGGTTTTAGATGGATTTGACCTGGTTTTAGTTGGATTTGAGCTGGTTTTAGTTGGATTTGAGCTGGTTTTAGATGGATTTGAGCTGGTTTTAGTTGGATTTGAGCTGGTTTTAGATGGATTTGAGCTGGTTTTAGTTGGATTTGAGCTGGTTTTAGATGGATTTGAGCTGGTTTTAGTTGGATTTGAGCTGGTTTTAGATGCAGTTGAACAGGTTGCTGCTGCCGTCTTTGAATTAAAAAGTTAGAAGGATAAGAATAAAGAAGTTATTTTGTAATAAACAAGTTCTTTGTATGAATTAAAAGCTCTGAGACGGTTGTCTTTTTGAGCCCATCGGCCTCAGAAAGAAACTAAAAGAGCAGCTGCTGAACGACTAGATTAGGTTTTATGTGTCTTGGTCATAAACAGTTGTGGAGAGGTCTGTTAAAGCCGACCTAAGGAACTGATTGAGTAATAATGTTGTTGTTGTTGTTGTTGTTGTTGTTGTCGTTGCAGCTTTGCCTCCAAAACCGCCAAAGTCTTTGACTCCGACTCCAGCTGCTTCCAGTTTCAACAACAGCATCTCTTTACAGGACGCAGAGTGGTACTGGGGCGACATCTCCAGGTACAACACCGTCTCCAGCAACACCACATGATCTCAAACCTTTAACAGTCTGTCAAACTAAACTTCTCCAACTCGGTCTAAAATCTAATACAAATGCATCTTTTTCAAAAACATGGCCATTTAAAAAATAAAATAAAAATAAAAACCCAGTGATTTACATAAATGTGGACCAAGTGTTAATATAAAAGACTGTTGATCTGGTGGCGTCTGATTGGTTAAACTGAATTTTCTCTTACATTTAGTTTGATCTTTTAAAGCTCATTGTAACAGAATCATCTGTAGAAAAATTAGATCATTAAGATTGTAGGTCAACTAAAAATATCAGATGTAAAATGGATCACTTTTTTAAATGCGTTTATCGTTAAGACTCACTTAAAACAGCTCTGATCCAAATGTGCATCGAAAAGCATCAAGACTGTGCTTTACTGTTAATATCTGTGTATCTTCTCTTCATTTAAAACTCAGAGTTTCACAGAAAGAGTCACGAGACGTTCTGTTTCTCATTTGTCTGAGACACAAAAACCCTGTAAGACCACAGGACGCACATTTATCTGAAGGAAATGGTGAAGAAAAGCTTTAAACTCTGCGTCTCCAGAAGGTTCCAGTGTGAGGCTCAGTCTTCAGTGACACATTTATTCATTTACAAAAGAACAGTGGTAGAAACTGTTGGTAATAACTGATGAAAGGAGAAGTCCTGGATTCTGTCGAGGTAAAGAATGTTAGAGTGAGGTTACCTGATTTTAGTCACATGTTGTGTACAGCCTCAGAAATACAGAGTCTGCAAACATGTCGTAAATCATAATTTAAAAGGTTCAGTGAGCAGATAAACACTGAAGTTAGAGAATGTTGGGATATGTTTTTAGTTTAGCTGCAGTGTTTACAGAGCTGAAGGTTAGAGTTCAAATCTAAATGTTTGTAACTGTGTGTTGAAGAGAGGAGGTGAACGAGAAGCTGAGAGACACGGCCGACGGTACGTTTCTGGTTCGAGACGCTTCCACAAAGATGCACGGAGACTACACTCTGACTCTCAGGTCAGCGTCTATGAATGTATCTTTAAGTCTGAGAACACTGCAGTGTAAATGTTGACTCTGCAGCAGCGACAGAGCACTGTTTGATTGTAAAGGTGCTTTTTATCCATCTGCAGGAAAGGAGGGAATAATAAGCTGATAAAGATCTTCCACCGCGAGGGTAAGTACGGTTTCTCCGACCCGTTGACCTTCAGCTCGGTGGTGGAGCTCATAAACCATTATCGGCACGAGTCTCTGGCTCAGTACAACCCCAAACTGGACGTGAAGCTGCTGTACCCTGTGTCCAAGCACCAGCAGGTCAGTGGAGCCCTGAGGGGGGGGGGGGTAAATCTAAAATCACTGAGCTCACGTTCAGTCATGGATTAAATATTTCACTTTCTGCAAATTCTTAAGACACTCCAGTAAAACAAACAGCTTTTAAACTGAATGAACATTATGTTATTACATTTGAGAGACTAAATGAGAGGAACACAGCAGAAACTCAGGCTAAAGCACAGAATAACTTTATCATTATCTCCAGGTGTTTCTATTGACAGCACGATGTAAGAGCTGTAAATATGCACCAAACCTGGACATGACAGTTCTTTTTATTTGCGTGTTTTATTTTGAATGTTGTATAATTATCACTCATTACACATTCTGTAGATGAAACAAAGAACAGCACACCTGCTCCAACACATGGTATAATGCACATTATTCAAAGTATTTATTTTTGTGTTGAGGGCCTGTGAGTCGGAGGGTTCAGTTTAACAGGATCAGTCTGGACTGTAACAGAACAAAGCACAGGACATTAGTTTGCTCGGGTTAAAAGTCTCTCCTGTACAACTCGGTCAAGAGAAGGTTTTGGTTGAAAGATTTCTCTCGAAGGACTGTTTTATTTTAATAAGGAGTAATGTTGGGGCATTCTTAAAATGTATGAGACAATGAGGCATGACTTATTTTAAATCTTAGAAGTTATTATTGTGAAAACATGTAAAGAATGTTGGTTAAATAAGTCGGATAGCTTCCACCTTCAGTTGTTGAATGATCTGTGTGTTTTGTGTGGGGCAGGACCAGGTGGTGAAGGAGGACAGTATCGAGGCTGTGGGTAAAAAGCTGCACGAGTATCACCTTCAGTATCAGGAGAAGAACCGAGAGTACGACCGGCTTTATGAGGAGTACACCCGGACCTCACAGGTAACATTTAAGACTCACGTTCATGTCCGCCTCGAGCCTCGTTTCAGTTACGTATTGCTCCTAAGCGCGGGAGATCCAGATGAAGCGGACGGCCATCGAGGCGTTCAACGAGACGATAAAGATCTTCGAGGAGCAGTGTCAGACTCAGGAGAGATTCAGCAAAGAGTACATCGAGAAGTTCAGACGAGAGGGAAACGACAAAGAGATCCAGAGGTGAGGAGTTTGTTGTTGTTCCTAGGATTTTTATTAGGTTTAACAATAATCATTTTACTGTGTTCAGGGTATTTGTGTTTCTTTGTAAGATATTAATATATTCCAGGCCTGAATCTAATACAGTAATGTCGTCAGTCCTTTTTGTAAAAGCAGTTTGAATAGTTTGAGTTCCTCTGACAGGATCATGGAGAACTACGACAAGCTCAAGTCCCGTATCTCGGAGATCGTGGACAGTAAGCGCCACCTAGAGGTCGACCTGAAGAAGCAGGCGGCCGATTACAGAGAGATCGACAAAAAGATGAACAGCATTAAACCTGATCTGATCCAGCTCCGGAAAACACGGGACCAGTATCTCATGTACGTAAGACCCACCGAGACCCGCCGAGAACAGGCAACATTTCACTGAACGTCCACGAACCTCCCTTTGGGACAGACCAGAGTGGGTTCTACAGAGTCCAGTCCAGGTTCAGGGACGTCCTTCAAGAAGCAGTCCATAATGTGTTTAACCGTTTCCAAACACAGTAAAGAAACAAATTACCCTTAAAGAGCAGCACCTGTAGCTGCTTTCTCTGGCCTTCAACAGTTTCAATTACACAGCGCCACATAGTGGTCGAAACAAACTGTAATGTGGCTCCTGCAGTATTACACTAAGCTACTTTTACTTGTTGTTGTCATAAAAGTAGAAATACTTTTGTTGATGATTGAAGTCACTGTTTATTCCAGACTTAAAACTACCAAAAAAAAAAAACAAATATCTGCAAAAACAGAGACATAATCCAAATAAAAAACATTTGAGCAGTTACGAGCAGGAAGTGTGACGAGACAGAACAGGCCTAAACAAACCTAGTAAAATGTTATTATGAATAATATACAAGCAGCACATATTAATGTCCTGTGTGTGGGGGGGGTGTTTCCAGGTGGCTGACGAGAAAGGAGTGCGACAGAGGAAACTGAGCAGTGGCTCGGCCTCAAGAACGAGGCGACAGAGGAGTGAGTGTTCCTGTTTCTGACTGATCTGTGAATAAGAACAAACCTCTTTAGAGGCAGAAGTCCATGAAGATGTAATGTTCTGACTTTAGACCCGACACGAGGAGAAGAACTTGATGATTGTACTTGTCCTTTGCAGTGAGTACAGTCTGGTGGAGGACGAGGAGGACCTGCCGCATCACGACGAGCGTCTGTGGCGTTTGGGGCATTAACCGCAGTCAGGCCGAGTCTCTGCTGCGAGGAAAGAGGGACGGCACCTTCCTGGTTCGAGACAGCAGTAAACCGGGCTGCTACGCCTGCTCCGTCGTGTAAGATACTCTTTCACTCTATAAGCTCGGTATCTGGGATTCAAAAACAGGGCTGGACTGGAGAAGCCCAGGAGTGTTATGACCCTGTCTTTTGTCGAGCGTTGGCTCTTGTGCTGCTCGTGCGAGGAACAGTGTGGTCCTTGAGCACAAATATGAGCTCAGGATGAAAGGGGCCAGGTGTATTTGGGTTTGGTACAGACTGAAGAGTTTAAGCCCTCACTTTTATGTCCTGTCCACTGATGGCTCTAAAGGTTGCTGGAGGGATGTTTTATTTCACAAAAAGCACACACCTTTTTAAAAACTCAGGTACAAGAAACTAAATGTAGCATAATTTTGTTTAGAATTAAAACAGAGTTAAGTCTTTTTCCAAGAGTTTATGGTAACAATAGAACACTACTAAGACACTGGGCTCCTTGACAACTAAGGCTAAAAACAGTTAATATTCATATAGTTTATTGTGACAGACCTAAATTATTGTTTGCTTGTTCAATTCCCACTTGTTTAAATGAGTTGTTTATCCCATCTTCTTAATTATTACAGTTACTAAAGATTCCCCCAAAAACATTAAAATTTAATTAAAACATTCTAAAACTAGTTCCAGCGGCGCCAAAGATGGCGCCGCTGTGTCCGGCCGCCGTCCAGGTCGCTCCGCTTAGATTGTGTTCTTATTTACTTTTTTACCTACTTTTGCTTTCTCTTTTTATTACCTCTGCACTGATTTCATACGAAAAGGTGATACTTTTGGACATTGGACAACGCTTCACTGACCTGTTTCACGACACTTTATCCTCCAACTCGTCGTGGCCACCTGAGATTCTCCGGGGCGCCGGGATAAACAATGGTCACCTGAATAGCCCAAGGCGTCGGAACAAGAAACACCGCGGGAGACGGGCTGGGATTCGCAACAGACTGAGGAAAAGAGCACACAGCCCTCCTCTACCGAGCATTTTGCTCGCTAATGTCCAGTCTCTGGAGAATAAGATGGATGATCTTAGAGCCAGGATAAACTTCCAACGGGACATTAGGGACTGTAACATCCTTTGTTTGTCTGAAACGTGGCTCACGCCCTGGGTCCCGGACGCTGCTGTAACGCCGTCTGAAAACTTCTCTGTTTTACGGATGGACAGGACAGCCGAGGCCGGCAAATCCAAGGGTGGGGGAGTTTGTTTCATGATTAACAAGAAATGGTGTGACCCCAGGAATATCTCCACTCTGTCGCTCCTGCTCGCCTCATCTGGAACACCTATCCATTATTTGCGCCCATCCTATCTGCCTCGGGAGTTTTCATCGATCATCATAACTGCTGTTTACATCCCTCCACAAGCAGACACTGACTTGGCTTTGTCTGAGCTTCACGATGCGCTCAGCGGCAACATCAACAAACATCCGACGCTGCTACTATCATCGCTGGGGACTTTAACAAAGCCAAACTCAGGAAAGTCATGCCTAATTTTTATCAACACGTATCCTGTCCAACCAGAGGACCAAATACACTGGATCATTGCTACACTCAGTTTAAGAATGCCTACAAAGCTCGCTCATTACCGGCTTTCGGCAAATCGGACCATGCCGCCATTTTCCTTACACCGGAATATAAACAACGGCTCGTTCAAGAACCTCCGGTGCAGAGGGTGGTGACGCGTTGGTCCGCCCAATCAGAAGCAACGTTACAGGCGGCTCGATGGCGTAGACTGGGTCATGTTTCGCGCAAGCTCATTGGACGCCAGCGAGTTCACGGATGTAGCGCTAAGCTTTGTAAACACGCTAGCCGAACAAGCTACGGACAAAATAACTATAAGGTCTTTCTCCAATCAGAAACCGTGGGTGGACAGATCAATCCGTGCAGCAATAAACAAACGCACTGCTGCTTACAACGCCGGTCTTCTGTCGGGAAACATGAGCGAGTACAAAGCATCGTGCTATGCTCTCCGACACGCAGTAAGTGCCGCAAAACACAGACACAGGGAACGCATTGAGTCACATTTCCAGCTAAATGACTCCCGACGCATGTGGCAAGGACTAAGGACCATCTGTGACTTTGGAAATAAATCCTCTACAGTGGTGAGAGCAGATCCGTCGCTGGCTGACGAGCTTAACACTTTCTACGGCCGCTTCGAAAGCAATCAAAGCAGTGCGAGTCTGCCGATCAGCGCGTCAGGAAGCAGCAGTCAGAGCAGCGATCATCATGCCATCACCGTGACGGAGGACGAGGTTCGAAGGCACTAAAGCGAGTGAATGTAAGGAAAGCAGCTGGACCTGATGGGATTTCTGGCCGTGTTCTGCGGTCCTGCGCTGATCAGCTCGCTGGTTTGTTTACATCCATTTTTAATGAGTCTCTTGCCACATCGGTGGTTCCCACCCCATTCAAAAAATCGACCATCATCCCTGTACCAAAAAACAATAACCCCTCTTGTCTAAATGACTATCGTCCAGTGGCCCTCACATCAATAGTCATGAAGGTCTTTGAGGGACTGGTTAAAAACGTCATCTGCTCCTCCATCCCGGATACTTTGGACCCCCTTCAGTTTGCTTATCGCCCAAACAGATCCACAGATGATGCCATCTCTCACATCCTGCACTCTTCTTTTACACACATTGACAGCAATAACAGGAACTATGTAAGACTGCTATTTATTGACTATAGCTCAGCTTTTAATACTATAGTCCCCATTAAGCTAGCTTCCAAACTCATAGACCTCGGACTGAATCCTTCACTTTGCAACTGGATCCTTGATTTCCTCACCGGCAGACCTCAAGTGGTGAAACTAGGCCAGTACACCTCCAGCTCCATCACACTGAACGTAGGAGCCCCACAGGGCTGTGTCCTGAGTCCCCTGCTCTACTCTCTCTACACACACGCTGCGTGTCCTCGCACAGCTCCACATCCATTATCAAATTCGCTGATGATACTGTGGTTCTGGGCCTCATTCACAACAACAATGAGACCGCATACTTGGATGAAGTAGGGAAATTAACATCATGGTGCCAGGACAACTGCCTCCCTGAATGTGAGCAAAACAAAAGAACTGATTGTAGACTTCAGGAAGACGCAGCAGCAGCCCTACACTCCTCTTACAATAGGCGGGACCCCTGTGGAGAGGGTGAGTAGCTTCAAGTACCTTGGTGTAAACATCTCTGAGGACCTGACTTGGACTACTCACACTCAAACTCAGGTAAATAAAGCCAGGCAAAGACTGTACTATCTGCGACAGCTGAGGAAATTCAGGGTCTCACCAGCAATCCTGAAAACTTTCTATTCTGGAGCTATAGAAAGCATATTGACTCAATGTATCTCAGTGTGGTATGGGAACAGCTCCAGTCAAGACTGCAAAGCCCTGCAGAGAGTTGTGCGCTTAGCTGAGCGCATTTCAGGGTCTGCTCTCCCCTCTCTGCAGGACATCTACCACAAACGCTGCAGAAGCAGAGCTGCAAAAATCATCAAAGACTCCACCCACCCCAGTAATCATATTTTCACTCTGCTGCCATCTGGTAAGCGCTACCGTAGCCTGATGGCAAAAACTGAGAGACTTAGGAGGAGTTTTTTCCCACAGGCCATCAGGCTCTTGAACTCTAAACCAGCTACCTCACACTGACACACTGACAGTGTCACTCTGTTTTGCTACAAACTGTTTTGCACATTTGCTTCCTGCACCTTCCTGTGATTCTTAATATTTAAGACCACAGCTAAATGCATATATGCACACTGTACATCCCTGTACATTTTTTAATATTTTAAGTCTACAGTTTACATTCATGTACATTATTTGCGATCTAGATTTATTCCCACATTACACACTTTTTATATTTTTTAGATTTTATTCTTATATTTTTTATTGTTTACTTTTATCTCATTCTTGCATAGCTACATTTATGTATATTTTCATCTGTGTGTTTTCCTAATAATTGCACTGTCCATGGAGCGGACCTGACTCACATTTCACTGCTGGTTATATATGCTGTATATAATTTTGTACGTGACGAATAAAAATCTTGAATCTTGAATCTTGAATCAGCTCCATCTGTTTGTGGCTTTTGGAATAAAACCCAATAGTGAACTCTAAAACTGAAGTGTCCAGACTCATGTGTGTTCTGTTTTCTCTTCAGTGTGGACGGAGAGGTTAAACACTGCGTCATCAACAAAACCAGCAGTGGTTTTGGATTCGCCGAGCCGTACAACCTGTACTCGTCACTGAAGGAGCTGGTGCTGCACTATCAGCACACGTCTCTGGTTCAACACAACGACTCGCTCAACGTCACACTGGCCTTCCCCGTCTACAGCCAGCAGCGGCGGTGACCCACAGGCCCCGCCCACTGGACTCTCCAGGCCCCGCCCACTGGACTCTCCAGGCCCCGCCCACTGGACTCTCCAGGCCCCGCCCACTGGACTCTCCAGGCCCCGCCCACTAGACTCTCCAGGCCCCGCCCGTCGGACTCTCCAGGCCCCGCCCGCCGGACTCTCCAGGCTCCGCCCACTTTCACCATCAGACCCCAAACTCTCACAAACCTGGTCACTTCTGAACAGTTTTAATTATTTCACTGAAGGGTTTGTTTTAAATCATTACTGAATAATTCTGAAAAGATTAATATGGTTTTCTTGTGTTTAATTAATCATTTATTTATTCATTTATTTAATGTCTTTATGGACTGTATTTCTCAGAACTAAAGACAGATGTTATTATAATTAGAGTCAATTCTAAACCCGACAGACGAGGGGCTGGTGTAATCTCATGGAAATGTGTATATTTGACATAAATAAAGCTCAATGTTTGATCCAAAGTTGAACCAAATGTGAAAAAGGCTGCATTAACACACATTTAAAGCCAGGTCTGGACTTGAGCAGTTTGTGTAAAAATAATCAGTTTAAATTAATTTTAGACCCTTTTATTTATAAGTTTACCTT
This sequence comes from Perccottus glenii, assembly GCA_024416835.2. NCBI lineage: Eukaryota > Metazoa > Chordata > Actinopteri > Gobiiformes > Odontobutidae > Perccottus > Perccottus glenii. The sequence goes on from CM044556.2 coordinate 32,033,965, forward strand.
TAGGCCACAGGAGTTAAAATAACGAAGCATTTTCATCAGACGAAAGGGTAAAAGAAAGTGTAAATTCTGAATAAGAGATGATTACTGTGTGTGCGGTCAGTGAGTGGGTAGAACATTATTTTGCAGCTGTTTATTCGAGTATTGAGGTCTCTGATGGACTTGTACAGAACGACAGGAGTCAGAGTTAAACACGGAGGGTTTCTGGGCCTGTGCTTCCTCATCAAAGACTGAAGACATCAGCACACATTGTTAAAGCAGCACAGGTTTAAATCCAGCTTTAAAACAAAGCTCAAAAGTGTTGCCATGAAATTCTATTTAAATTAGACTTTATTTTGCTCAAATAACCAGTATTTGTTCAGATGTGACCAGGATTCTTTTAAAGTCATTTAAACTCAACATCTCACACTTTTTCTTTCACTTGAGGTCAAACGTTACGACTGGGTTGGACTTTTTTCCTAAAACTGTTGCAGCCAAGACTGAAACTAAAACAGAAACATGTCGATTTGAAAAAGACTTTGAAACACTGTGTGACTCAGAACGAGGTTAAAAACGAGGATAAAACAACTGCTTCCAAAGACGTTTGAATAAAAAGTTCACTTTGTTTCTTTTGCATGTTTCAAGATCGTTTTAATTCAACTCGGCACTAATCCACAACGACTCGGAAGGATTTATGAAAAAAGACATTTCTGTGCTGAAGTGAAAAGTGTAAAAACTTTTTGCTCAAAATTGTGACTGGCTTCAGAAGAATTCCAAGATGGAGATGTTTGGAAATTTCTGGAAAGTTCTCCACATTTTGTTCTTGTTCAAATCCAGTGTCTCTTTATGATCTGCTCTTTGTCAATAAAAGGTTTTGATTGTAGTTTCTCTAACGGCCACTAGAGGTCCATGTTTTACTGTGGAAGAGCTCTTCTTCATCTGATCCTCTTCACTTCAATAAGTCACATTCTGTTCATATAAAAGGGTCCAGAGCTGATCTGTTGAGGCTTTTCTCCCAAAACACATTTAAAAGAAACTTTAAATGTGGATGGACGTGTGTTTAAAGGAAACTAAAGTGTAGTCCGTCATGTTTTAATAGATTCTAGAGCAAACCATGTCCAATGACTTCTGCAGGAGATTTAGTTTATAAACATTAAAACCTCTAAATCAGAGGTCACTAATAGGCGGACCGCGGTCCGGATCCGGACCCAGCCGCCGTTCTATCCGGACCCGGACCAATAACCCATAAATTATTTAGAATTATTGACTTTTGTCGGAGTGTTTCTATTTTAACCCGCGCAGCTTTTCTAGCATCTATGGCGGGGGTACTTAATAGGCGGACCGCGGTCCGGATCCGGAGCCCGAGAGGCTTTGATCTGGACCGCAAGACATTATTCATAATTACAAGCGCATTGTGTAAAACATATTTTTGAACCGGCACTTCTAGGACAGCTACGTCTACACGCGCGGGTCCTCAGTCAGGTTACTATGGTTACGGACAGAGCAGCGGGAAATTTCAACATGTTTAGCGTAGCCTGATAATGCGTTAGAAACGACTCTAATCTAAAAGCTGAGCCTTGGCAAAACATAACGAAGATTCACTGACGTTATGGACGGAGAGGGAACGTTTATTTTAGTTTATTCAGCTCCGTGTCAGTGTCAAAGCTGAACAACAGCCCTTTATCCTCTAGTCCCGACTGCTTTGATAATCAGAGAATGAATCCAGAACTGAACCAGGACTGGACAGTTTTCATGTCAGGATTAAAAAGACTCAGCTCAGAGGGAAGTGAGGACGTCTAATAATGTGGTGAGTTGTACATTTGTCTGTCAACTTCTTTATTCTGTTGTAAGTTAGGTACTTATTTGACCTAATTTACAAACGTGAGTAATTATCATTCACGTTCATTTGAACCTAACACATGTTCATTTGGGTGATTAAAAACAGAAAAGGTGTGAAAGGAGGGTTTGGAGATGAGTGACACATGTTAAGTCTTCCTTAAGTTGTGTCAGTTTCTGTGTGAATCCTAAATCCTGTTACAGAACTAATCATAAGCATTTTAATTAAAATGTTACCCCACACGTGGAAAATACAGGAAATAAATATTTCTATTCTAAATTTTGTTTTAAGATGAACCTGCAAATTAAACAGTTAATTATTGGCAACAGCTAATGCTAAAGAAATGCTCAGTACTTTTCCCCTTGTTCCTGTTGTTTTCAGAGGAATGACAATAGAAAGAGATGAATTATGACAGGCATCTTTGTCATATTTATTTAACAAATATGTTTTGGCTTGAATTGATGATTTTGTATTTAAAATGTTCTCACACATGTTTTAAAGGAGTATTAGGCATTATATGTAGAATTCCAGGCTGTTGTCAATAAACAACCAGGTCCTGAGCTTTAGCCTCTTTTGATTTAGTATTTTTTTTACTTTTGTCTGTGAGCTGTGTTTGGTGAAAGCTAAACACTCAAACATCCTTCTCATGTAAACAAGGGATAAAATACAGAAAACAGTGGATTATCTACATTCATCTCCATTTGTTTAAAAGGCTGTAGGTGTGGAATAAATGAGACTTTACTTAAAAAAATTATATTCAAACACATATCCTTTAATTTAAATTTTCCGGACCCCTCACGGTGAGGAAAGTTACTAAGCGGACCTCGGCTGATTTTAATTGAGGACCCCTGTCTTAGGGTGTCGTTGTAAGCCACTGTCAGTTTCTGAAGACTTCCTTTTTTCTAACTAGACCACAGATGTGATGTGTACAGGGAAGTACAGTAGGCTCTAAACAAAGTCAGTTTTACTCTATCCGTGCATGAGCCGATACATGTGTTTGTGCATAAAGCATATGGCACTGTCGATACATGTCCTCATCAGACGACCATTTATGATGTAACCCAAATACTTGATTTTATACAGTTAGAATATTACCAGACAACTTAAAAAGAGGGAATACAAGTGATCGATCCTCTTTGATACGACATATCATAAAAACACTTTTGTTTCTCTCCACTAAAAGTCTATTGTTTGTTGTACTTTGTGTTACTGTGTTTGTTTGTCTTTTTTATATTTTTTATATTGGACCTCGAGTCTGTAATAAAGTCTATCTATTAACCATGTATTCTGTTTCCTCTGGTCTGTGCAGGACATAAGCACTGGGTCTGTGCTCGTCATGTGAACAGTGCTACAGCTATAAATCAACTGTTTTATTCTAAAGATGACTCAGTTTGTTAGATTTTTGAAAATTGTGAAGAAGATAGTGAGACATTTTTACGAGTAAATCCTGTTTTTTCTCTGTGACCCATGACAGAATAAAACCAAGGATCTTTCAACATAATGTTGTTTAGACTGACATTGTCCAAATTTATACAAAGACATTTACAGAAAGTCAAAAATATAAACAAGTTAGAGACTAAGAATTATGTATGGATTAAAAAAACAGAGCAGATTCAACATTAGAGCGGTTTTGTCTTTGAGGAGGGTTTTGTGTTTATTGTTTAATCTGGACATGGCTCTGGGATAAAAAGTGTTGGTGTTTAATGAGTTATGTTTCTATTTTGTCCACGCCTCGGGTTCACGTGTGCTTTAAGTTTCTGCTTTTATACCTTTGTTTCACCACTAGGTGTCATCCAAAGACCCTTTTTATTGTTTACCCTGAGGTTAAATGTGGAGTTGTTTATGAAAATAAAAGGACTTGTGTAAGAGCCAGAATGATATATTGTTCGTCTACAGATTGCTTTTGTCTGGTTGCCAGGGTGATGTGTGGGTCACGTGGGCACAGCACTCACTGTCACTCAGGTATAGGAGGAGAGAGGGGTGTCCGTAATATTTGTTAAACGCAAGTGTAGTGGTGTAAGGCCCCAGGGCACTTGAAGTACTCCTCCTAGCTCCACCTTTTGCCACCCCCCTTAGTAGGAAACTATTTAAAGCATAGATTTAAAGCACCTGTTTTAAAATGGCTCCCTCGGCTCTGCTGCTGCTTGTGCTCTGCTGGGTTTTCTGCAGTTTGGGTGCCATGTGCTCTGGTTTAAGGTTCTTATTAACTGTCAGGGTGGTTGCTAGCCTGTTTCTGTTTGCTGTGTTTGATTTTGTTAGTTCCTGCCTGTGTTATCTCATTTGGTTTTCATTTTTGTCCTAGTTTGGCAAACACTGTTTGGTTGGTTGCAGTTTGTCTTATTTGCTTTAATCGTCTTTGTGTGTTGTGTATATTTTAGTTGTGTTATAACTGGGTTTACCCTGTGGTTAACTTGTTTCTTATATTTTCTAGTGACGCTGGGAGTCCCCCTGGTGGTTGAGCTAGGCACATGGGTGAGGTCTCCCCACCTATGCATGCGAGTTAGTGCACTGGGTCACAAGTTTAGTTTGCACCGTGTCTGTGTCCACAAAGGTGAGTATAAGGTGGCACTCCTCGGCACCTGCTTAAAGTAGTCTGCTCACCACCGGCGGCCCCAGCTAGCTAGCTTTTGTTAAACCTTTTTGATAGTCTCTTTATTTAATCATTTTAAAATTAGGCCTGTTTTAATCACTCATTTAGTTTTAGTATAGTCTTATGAAATAAAAGTATTTTTGGATAATTGGTTTTGTTCTACTACTTTTCAGTTTTCTTGAGTAATCATTTTAAATCTATTTTAATAAATGGTTTGGTTTTTGATTTGTGAAACACGTCTCTGTCCTTTTTTAAATCAGATATTGACCTGTGTGTCCTTTTATTTCCACAACTTCCGATGCGTACAATAGTTCCTGGTTCAAACCCCCAGGTGGCGTAGTTGAATTCATTCCATCTTTATTCTGTTAGACACCACCCCACTCGCACCACCACACAAGCGTTTCTAACATATAGTCACATATGTAATACCATCCGATGGGTTTTATAACTGTGTACAAGTGTTCTACTGAGCAGTTACTTCAATAAACGGTACATTCACCCTGGGACTCAGTGTGAATCTGTTTAGACAGCGCTATTTTAGTTTGTGCCCAGAGCAGGTCAAATGTTTTAAGTTTGGATGTAGACCTTTTAATAAAAGCATTTTATATTAATTATCAACTTTCTTCAACCATAAAGTGAAATTTAGACACTACATCTGTTATAAAAACTATAACTTTTCACATTTTTTTATTTGTAAAACAAAGTAATGAAAACAGTAAACTCTATAAAAGAGAAGAACTGCCACTTTACTGTTTCTGTTCTGGATTATTGACTTTACAGTAAAGGTTCTGAGGCTTTCAGGGAAGAACCTGTGTTTAACTTGACTGAGAACGTCTGACAGAAGGAGCTAAAGACACACCTAATGTATTTACAAAAGTCAAATAAAGACCTAATTTTTTAATAATCCCACAAATAACTACAGATGTATGTTTTTGTTAAAGGCTGGGACACACAACAGTATTACAAACATTAACCTGTGTATCAAACAGAAGTGATATTAACATGAATAATCTTTAAGCATTATTGTTTGTTTTTATAGAGCTTATCAGATGCTTCTTTATGTGACGTTAAAATAAGGAAACATTTAATTTAATTTTTTTATTTGATTGTATTTTGTTGATCAAATTGTTATTGTGTTTTTCTTTATTTCTAAACAATAATACAGTGAATAATGTAGCTCTGTATTGTTTTGTTGAATCTCATGTGTTTTGGTTTTTTATTTTATGTTCAAAAGCAACTTGTGTTTTATTGTGAAAGGACAATCATATAAAATATTAAACACATTCTTGACTCAAACTTATTTCTCCTGGGTTGAGTCCATGGTTGCCAGGGTAGCGGTTTTCCCGCACAATTGGGCTATTTTAGAAAAGGAGTTGCGGGAAAAAATACGGAGTTGCAGGTTGCGGTTTTTTGGGCTATATTTAAAATGTACCGCGGCCGCAAAAAAATTAATAAAAATAAAATAATTGTGGACAAAGATAAAAGTGAACCTTTTATTAGTGGGTGTTGATCCCCGGGAATGAATACTTGGCAACAAACGCTGCTTCTCGCGAGATGCGAGTCGGCGCGCGCGCTACATGTGCTTTGACATCACAAATCAAGCATTATCATCACGTCACTCACATCATGAGAGCGTTGTAGTCAGAAGCGTCGGTTTGGTTGTCTGTTGATGAACAAGCAGCATTCTAAAATGTCAGGTAAATGGGGAAAGTATGGAAAGAAGTATCTCAAAGAATGGGAGACAGAGAAAGGATTAAAGGAGTGGATTCGAAGTGTTCCAAATGATGATAGAATGATAGATAGCGTTTTGCAAATATTGCAAATGTGAAGTAAGAGCTCACCACTGAAGAAATACACTCCTCAATGTCAAGCTATATGTTTAATGACAGAGATGAGGAAGCCCTGCAAACATATACACATAACAAAATAAGATGGAGCTAACCACTCTTACATATGTATCAGGGATATAACCTGGACTCAATTATGCATAACAGTGATAATACTAGAACAAATCAACTTACATGAATTAAGTAGAACAGCTTAATACAACCACGTTGGCATCTACAACTGTAACAAAAACAATGTGGCCGACTCCTAACTGAGCTCAGCCACCACCCATCTTAACCACTAGTGACCCCTGGTGGTCGGTGGTAACCACTGCATCCCCCCCAGTCCGTGAACATATAAGCCAGGATAGGTGAACGGACTCAGGTCTGTATCCAACGGCCCGTCCGGGCTCGTAACGCCTGGGTGGTCTCCTCGTACGGGCCATCCGAGGGGGCTGTGGCAACAAAGGCGGGGGTTGTGACGCCGGGAGTGATACATCCGGAGTGATGTTCTTAGGGGCGGGCTCACCGTAGGCTCCGCGGCCAGAGGCCGGGCTATCACAAGGCAGCAGGGGGTTGTCCAAAGCCGTGTCGTGGGGTCCACCAACAGGGACATCAGGCATGCCCGGGTCCGTATGGGCGGATCGGGGCACGTGATACAGGGTCGCGGGCGGTGGAGGCAGCGGAGCAGCTGGCTGTCGCAGAAAAGAGCTGGCTGGCGTAAAGGGTCGGAGAAACCGCCGACACGCAAGGTCAGGCGACCAGACCCGTCTACCCTAACACGATACTGATCGTGACCCAGTGACTCCACTACCACCCTGATCTGTCCCACTTGTGTGGGCTCGGACCTTGCAGATTCTGGAGGAACACTGTCTCTCCAAGTGCTAACGGTCGAAGTGGTCTCGAATGAAGCCTCAGAGACTCAGTTGTACGGGATATCCTTGTTCGGAGGGCATCCTCCTTCGCTGCCCATGCCTGGCGCCAAAGCGCCGCATATGCGGGTTCGAGAATTTCTCCAGTCTGTTGATGAAAGAGAACGAGTCCCGAAGGGGGCGGCCAAATATGATCTGCGCAGGTGAGAGGTTGCAGTCGGGGTCGGGTGTGTTACGCAACTGCAACATAGCACGCAGGAAGCGATCATGATCAAGGCTGCCAGTTGGTCCAGTGTTGGATATCAGGAGGCGCTTAGCAGTCTTCACAGCAACTTCCGCTCTCCCATTTGACTGTGGAAAACCGACTGAGGACACGCGATGTCTGACATGCCACAAGCGGAGAAAACCTTCTGTGTGGCTCGCAGTAAACTCCGGACCACCATCGCTCGATAGTTCCTCTGGAACGCCAAAAGTAGCGAAGAATGTACGAAGATGGCGAACCAGGCCAGCCGAGCCCCCTAAGTCAGTGCCTTCTGTGGAGCACAGGACCTCTACCCAACCTGAGAGTCGGTCCCCGTCAACTAAGTAGTGGCGGCCCCCGTAGTCAAAGAAGTCAGCAAATATCGCCTCAAAGGGGGTGGACGGAGGTGAAGAAGGAAGGGGTGGAGTAGCCGCCTGTGGCGGGGCATTCCGTTTACAGTCCGCACATCCAGCTCTGGTAGCTTGGATGTCCTTCGACATCCCGGGCCAATAGACTATGGCACGGGCCCGCTGCTCCATTGCCGAAACCCCTTGGTGAGCGGCATGAAGGTGACGAAGGACCCTTTCGCGCAGAGACGGAGGGACCACAACACGGTCACAATATAACAGGACGCCATCTTGTGCATAGATAGACTCACAGACTGGCGATAGGTCGGCCAAGGCAGGGTCTTTAACGTCAATCCCACCCTCATGCTCAATGAGATGTAAGAGGTGGGCAAGGCACGCATTAGCTGCTGTCTCTCGGGCGAGGAGGGACCATGAGATGGCACCAAGTTCCTGCGCATCCTCGCGGATTGACGCCATAAGTGCCGACTCCACTGTGTCAGGTATGCTATGTGACCCTAGTGAGAGGCCGTTCACGAGCCGGAAGGAGGGATGCCTCGAGGTTGCATCAGCAGCGTGGTTGCTTCTGCCAGGTAGGTGTACGATGTCAAAGCACCATGGGAGAGTACGCTGTTTGAGCCGGAATAGGCGAGAGTTTGTTATCTCATCTAGCGTACGGTCGCCGAAGATCTTCACCAGAGGCTTATGATCGGTCACCACGACAAGGTTGTCGCATCCCTGCGTGAAATACCTAGTCTGCTCAAGGCCCCAAGCCACGGCCAGGGCCTCTCCCTCGATGGCTGCATAACGTTGTTCTGCCGAGGACAAAAAACGTGAACCAGCTAGGGTGATCCTCCATCCACCAGGGCAACAGTCCGGGATCCCAGAGGTGCATCCACAATGCTGTTGGAGTAGGAAGTAACCAACGCCCCGCCTGGACCAGTCAGGGCGGAGGCAGGTACGTCTCTGCATGTCGTAGATCTCCACGCCCTCACGGATGGCCCCAATTATGGCCTGTTTGGACTTCTGGAAGGCTTCCTCTAGTTCGGGGGACCAGGAAAACTTGCAGCGCGGGCTGAGGAATGGCTTAAAAGGTGCCATCGTGTCACGTAACTGGGCATAGTTAGAAACCTGGTTAACCAGGCCAAACCAGCTTCTTATATCCGTAGTGGAGTCCGGGGTGGGGAATTCTCGGATGGCGTCCAAGTACTTTGGTAGAGGCTCGATGGTAGTGTCTGAAACCCTAAAGCCGGCAAAATCGACCTCCCTTTCTGCAAATTGAAACTTGTTCGGGTTCAGCACGATGCCTGACCGACCGACACGTGCTAGAAAGTCAATCGTCCTCCACCAGTGTTTTTCCAAGTCAGTGTCATAGTGGATCGTGTCATCTACGCAACGTTCCTTGCGCTCATAGTCTGAGAGGACCGCATCAAAACGGCGATTGTAGCCATCACCCGATGATAGGAAGCCTTGTGGCGCCCTAGTGTAGCGCCAGCGGCCGAAGTGCGTGATAAAGGTGGTAAGAGGACGATCCGATACCCGCAGAGGCACACTGTGGTAGCCATTCCAGGCGTCAGTGACAGTTTTCCAGGTGTTCTTGGGGATACGGCGTGCAAGGTGGAACGGGGACTCGGTGGCGAATGTCTCACGTTGGCAGAACTTGTTGAGAGGTGAGAGGTCCACCGTCCTGCGTGGAAAACGTCGTGCTTCCGGTGACAACCATACGATGGCACCATGTAACCGGTTCGCCGGACACGTTCAATGACCCGAGGGCCTGCGTCCGCAGAAGGTCGTCGTAGACTCTCTGCTGCCAGTGCAGAGGCACACTAGCTGCGGTGTGACATGCTCTTGGAGTGGCTGCTGGGTCCACATGTATTTCGATGGGCGGCCCGTCCATGCAAGGCAATGCCAGATGAGGGCAGGTGTTGAATGTCGATGAAGCGAATTGTGTGAGCAGCCATTCTTTCATCCGTTCGTTATTTTCTGGTGCGCATGGGAACGGTAATGCAGTAGGGCGTGGAGGAGGGACCGTGCGCTGGGGACACAAGCACTGGGCGTCTTGGGTCCCTGCATCCACTGTCGGTGGACCGTGTAGCGCTGACTGATGAGGGCTCGGGTGGTGTGTCGAGCGGTGGGGCCACGCGCGCATCGCAATGTCCTCCGCTGCTGTGACTCACGGAAAGTCCCTAGGCAAGAGGTCGAGGTTGAGTAACGACTCATAGGACAGGTACATGGCGCGGACGGAGCTGCTCACGTACACCATGGAGCGGCAAGATGTTGCTACGCCACTTCTAGGGGCTGTTGAGAGTCTGGCAAAGAACGCTCCTACGATAGCTATGGGGGAGCGGTTAGCAGCCGACAGGCTAAGACTGACGGGTGCAGGTCGTCCCCGCGAGAATCCACAGGCAAGGAACTCCTCTAGAGACCAAAGGTCTGATTGTGCCCCAGTGTCCGCAATGGCAGAGATCGTGGCCTCATAGTCCAAGCCACGGTTGATGGTGCTGTCACACGGTCTGACCAGCTGGTCAACCGAGACAGTGACAGACACTCGGGGGTGGTCTCTCATCCTGGCGCGCTCCATTCACCTTTTGAAAAATGTGGTGCTCGAGTCTGACAGGTAAAGGTCTGGTGACACTGCTGTGCGACGTTGGAGCACCACGCCGGCGCTGGTTCGCATAACATTGGCCAGGGCGGGCTCCAGATTGGACTGAAGAAATCTGGGAGATGGGCTCTGACTCCATGGCGGCCTGTTGACCGCCAGTCAATGGCTGTGGTCGCCTCTTCCGCCGGGCGGCCCTATAGCAGTCAACGCAAATCTGGTGTGGCTTAGTATTCCATCCACGAACCCTCCGTGAAAACCTTAAAGGTGCCTTTACAATCGGGGCAGGAAGATTCCTTGGCCCTGTCCGCAGGGGCTGGGGTCGGGGAGGGGCTAGTATGTGGGTTTTTCTTCAGGCGCTGGAACAACGACAAGGCTGACAGGGTAGATGACGGGAGAGCATTACGAGCCATCTCCTTGTTTTCCACCAGTGCGATCACGTCATTAACTGGTCTGGTCAGGACATCAGGTATTCCCAGTATATCGCGGCGTATGTCTGGGTCGTAGATGCCATTGATCAAGGCGTCCACGAATAATGTGGTCAGTGTAGTCCACATTCTTGCCACACTCACATACTGCACTGTAGGCGCATGTCTCCGCTTTACCCCGTACTCTGGCAGTGAAGGCACGAAAACTTTCGTCACGTTCCTGATGTAACTGAAGTAGCTCGGTACGCAGGACGCATGTGGCCACTGGAATGACTGCTAGGGAGCGCATGGTGGCAATAAGATCCATCAAGGGTCCGGAGGCGGCGTCGGGATTGACTTTCAGCAGGCGGTCTCCAAGATCGGGCCCAGCGCACTGAAACAGCTGGAACGGGGCCTGTGCGTCTCTATACCTGAGCCGATCACGAAGACGTCCCCACCGACGGGTGAACACATTCCATTCTTCTATTGACACGCCAACGTCAACTCTAGGCCGGTCGAGTTTCGGGCCCTGAGGGACTTGGGCATGGGCTAGTGCAGCCATGACAGGTGGGCTTTGATGAACAAAACCATGATTAGTCAGCAGGGCAATGGCGAGGGCTTCAGACACGTCGTCGGACTTGAATGCGCAGCCAGGAACACCGCACTCCACAACAACCATGGCTTCCTCATGAAGAAATACACTCCTCAATGTCAAGCTATATGTTTAATGACAGAGATGAGGAAGCCCTGCAAACATATACACATAACAAAATAAGATGGAGCTAACCACTCTTACATATGTATCAGGGATATAACCTGGACTCAATTATGCATAACAGTGATAATACTAGAACAAATCAACTTACATGAATTAAGTAGAACAGCTTAATACAACCACGTTGGCATCTACAACTGTTACCAAAACAATGTGGCCGACTCCTAACTGAGCTCAGCAATCACCCATCTTAACCACTAGTGACCCCTGGTGGTCGGTGGTAACCACTGCAACCACGGTGATCTGGTAGCTCATACTGCAACTGAAAAACATTTAAAAAATGCGGCTCCTTTCTCAAATGCCAGAACAAATGTCACTGATAAAGAACAAGCTACGAAACAGGCTAGAGCAGAATTCTTTGCTAAATATAATGAGGATTCGGGCTTACATGCAAAGAAGAAACATATGCTGCCATGAATTTAAACCATCACCACGGATGCTTTCTCTCTTTACTGCTGAAATCTATTCAGCACCACCGGAGAAGGGTGGGGAAGAGAGCACCAATGTCTAAAATAAAACAGCCCTGAGATTGTATATAGTTCTGTTCAAATCTGTAATAAAAATGAGGCCATTAGACCATTTAAGAAGAAAATGTTGTGAAAAGTTCTGATAAAAAAAAGAAGACAAACAACAACAAAAACAAAGGGACAAGTGTTCAAGTGTTCAAGTTCACCCAGTAAGCATTATTGTAATAATATTGATAAAAGCCAGAGTATGTTAATTTAGTTTAACATTGTGTTAATTTTAATATTGATGCTTGTGTGTAAACAGAACAGCCGCAGATCTGGAGAGAAAAGCATCAGAGAGAAGTGTTGAGAAGAGAAAAAGTAGGTACAAGTTAGTACTTCTGACTAGGGTCAGAAAATATCAGAGAGGATATGTTCTTATTTGACCTTTATTTTATAAGATTGTGTATTAAAAAAAACACAGTGTGTGATATTAGGAATTTGGGTAAGACAAAAGGCGAGTACTTTAAACTTAAACTTATATACATTTATTTTAAGGCCCTTTGTGGGAATCCAGCCGTTGTCTAATCTGATTGGACACTGAAAAATTGGGCTAGTTTTCATTCCATTTGGGCGGTTTTTGAGTTGTCATTGGGCTGGAAATATTTCTGGGACCTGGCAACCCTGGTTGAGTCACAGTTTGTTCAAGAAAACGCAGGTCCTTTTGTGTCGTTCTCTCATTTCCTTGTTTTGCGCGAGTTTGATCAGGAAGTTCACGCGCTTCTCTTTTTACTTTCGCTTTTGGAAAAACGGCACATTAAACATTTCCCTCGGTGAGTAACTTGAAAAACTACAATTGGCAGAAAAACATACTCGTGTTTTGGTTTTATTGGATTAAAACGCTACCTTTTAGAGTTTTCTCGTCGCTCGTGCGTCTGACGTGTTTTAAAAAGGTGCCTAGAGTTAGTGAATGTTTAATGTTACACTGTAAATTATAGCCTAGATTAATGATAAACTGGGTGTTGTTTACTTCCAGGTGTGGCTTCCGTTAATGATCGCCAAAACCAACGAATGTTCGGTCCAGATAAAAGTGAAAGCAAAGTAAAAGACTAGATAAATATAGTATTCATTTAAAGTGACAGCAAACAGCTCCGACATACTTCCGGTGGCTCGTGCTTTGACTCATGACTCTCAGTCCAGCCTTATGCCTTTCTATGGAGTCTTCATGGCATATGAGGACATAGAAGGACATAAGAGGACATAAGAGGATATAAGAGGACATAGGAGGATATAAGAGGACATAGGAGGATATAAGAGGACATAGGAGGACATAAGAGGACATAGGAGGACATAAGAGGACATAAGAGGACATAAGAGGATATAAGAGGACATAGGAGGACATAAGAGGATATAAGAGGACATAGGAGGACATAAGAGGACATAGGATGATTTCACTGTGCGTTTTTTTAGTTGTTGGTGATGTTGTCAGTGGAATGTCAGGACTACATTTGTAATAAAGGCTTGAACAAAACACTAAACCAGAAACTCAGATGGAGACATTTCACAGACGCCTGTGAAAGACAAACACATGATTAAAATAGATTATATTGTTAAGCTTTCTTTATTTATAAAAAATTACAAAGGAACAAAACAATAAAAACTTGTGACAGTTGCACCTTTGTGTTTTCTCCAGTTGTGATGTTCCCAACAGAGTGACGTCATGGAAACTGCAGAACCTGGTGAGTTCTATCTGTTACTGACACTAGTGGGCGGAGCCAGACCAAGGCCTGTACTCTCTGTAGATGTAGTTTTGGACAGTGTCTGACATTTAGAATTATATAATACAATAACTACAGGCCTTTGTCTCCCTGACCTGTTCTTTAAATAGTCCTAACCTCTGCTGAACATTACAAATAAAACACATTCCACAAATATGTACATTAATATACATTAGATTAGAATTCTAACTAATACAAATATTTTAACAGTATTTGTGACAGGTGTCGAGGTTTAAGCTGAGCACCACATCAGAGTCGAGTGGTAGTGATCATTTGAATAAGTCCAGGTCTCTGGTTTAAACTTTGTGGGACGACATTATAATAATCTGAATATCATCTCTTTTCCCTTTTATTGTGATCCTGTGTTTTTCTTTTTAATTCCCCAAATAACACAAAAAAGTATTTCTTATGAGTTTCAGAGCCGGTCACTGACACTGAGCATAAATGTCCCGCTCTGCTCAGTGATGGCTTAAACCTTTTTCTCATCAGGAGCAGGGAATACAACACGGGCTAACGCTAACTTCATCAAGAATAAGCTACGAATAAATTAAGAAATAAAAAAAAATGTTTGTAAATGATAACTTAACCATAGGAGAGCCTAGTTCTGGGGCTCCCTGACGCTACCCCCAACACCCCCGTGATGCACCCCCCCGTCACACATTATTACACAAAACTGTTTGTGTTCTGCAGGTGTTTTCCCGCTGAAGCGCAGTCAGAGCTATGGCTTGATTCCACCTGACAGTGAGTAAAATCTTACATCCACACATCACCCCCCCCCCCCCCCACCAGTGGTCATGAGGTGTATTTTTAAACTGTATGTAATTGTTCTATTTTATAAAAAGTACTAATAATTGCTAATAATGTCCTGGACTTTCACTCAAGTAATGTGTGACGGTGTTGATAAAACAACTTTACAAGACAACAGCCCCTGTCCTGAGAGCCTCCATCAGGGTCAGAGAAAAACTAAAACACCCAGAGAAACCTCAGGGAGAAGCACAGAAGGAGGCTCCAGTCCCAGGACGGACAGAGGGACAGAGATGTGTCCAGGACAGTCTCTGATAAATAATCCATCATATGAACAAATGAATGGAAATGAATTTAGGCCATGTTAATCTCAGCAGGAACAGTTCATCTGAGAGGACCTGGGGTCAGGGGTCACATCTGCAACAGTACACACTCCCCAGACGAGAGTGGGACAGAGGGACAACTAATGAACTAATCAGAAATGTCATACCTGTTTGTAGCTGCTGCATTTTAGATGAGGTGAAAAGTTTTTGAGGAGTTAGTCGGGCGTCCTACTGCAGAGAACTACAATAGTTTAACACTCAATGTAACAAAAGCATGGATTAGTTTTTCAGCGTCACTTATTAAGATGATTAAGAATTAAGATATCCCTGACTCTTGGCTAAAAGGCAGATGAAAATAAAGAAGACATATTTCTTTGCATTTTGGCAAGTGTTTTTTTTTATTGTATAGCATTGTGTTAGTGTCTATACTAAACTGTGTTGTGTTACATCCATTAATGTAATAACTGCCCACAACATCCTAATTATTTTATTTTTTTAACTCTTTTCCTGCCAATCACTTTCTGAGTAAAATACATTGAAATTGTATGTTTTCTTTCAGTGTCTGAGCTGAGGCTGGTTCTTCTGGGAAACAGCTGGAGTCAGAGGAGTTCAGTGGGAAACCTGTTACTGGAACAGACTGTGTTTGATGAAAAGAGAGAACCACAAAAGTGTGTTAGAGTCAGTGGAACATTACAAGAAAAGAAAATAGTGGTCATCAACACTCCAGACCTGCTCCAACCTGACACTGAAGACAAACTGACAGAGTTAATAAAAGAACTCACAGCTGCCTCTGCCCCTGGGCCTCATGTGTTCCTGCTGGTTCTACAGCCTGAAGACTTCACTGAGCAACACAAAACCAGACTAACCTCAGTCCTGGAGAAGTTCAGTGATCAGTCCTTTGACCATTCTCTGGTGTTGTTATCACCGCCAAGAGACCAGACGCAGGGATTTATGGAAAAATACTTAAATGATTCACTTTTCTGGGACTTGATCTCCAAATGCAGAAACAGATATCTGTGGATAAACCTGAAACATTTTCAACCTAAAGAACTGTTGGAGAGAATAGGTCAGTTGGTGAAACAGAACAATGGAAAACATCTGGAATATGAAGAATTTATGGAATCATGTTCTGTACCTGAAGCTCCAACCGAACAGAAAACAGGCTCATTATTTAGCAAAGTTAAAAGTTTTGGTAAGTGCAACTTTTCTGACCTAATAATAATCAAGATAAGTGCTAATGTTAACAGTGTTGTGTTTTGTAGGTATCACTGCAGCAGCAAACTTTTCATTCAGAAGCTCTTCTCCTAAAGGTACATAAGACCACCAAACACATTAAGCATCTTATGATCTATTTTATTTTCAGAACTATGTCCTCTGTAGCAGTATGGTACAGGTTGGGTAAGTTTTAATTAAAGGAGCTTAAAACATCCCCCAAAAACTCTGTGGTTGAAAATGTTTACTCAGTTGTTGTTCCTTGCTCAAGGACAGGTTTTTTCATATTCCGTGTCTCCGTGGTTTCACCTGTTCTGTCATGATTGGCACGATACACTGTTTTAATAAATCCCACATAAGATCTGCACTCGTTTATGCACTTTAATCAATCTGGGGTGTTGTGGGTGAGGATCTTTGGAGAGGCCAGGGACCATCTAAAACATTTTTACACATTTATATTAATAGTATTTTAGTTTTTGTCTGGAGTGTCATATGTATATCAATGATAAAGCTTTATAAAAGCTTTCCATCAGCACCAAAACTAAGGAGACACAAACACAGAGTGACACTAAGATAATAAATGTGCATTCACAGGACATTGACCACTTACATTACCTTTTGTAGCTGTGTGAGAAATAGTTTTAATAAACTCCTCCAGACAGTGCACTTTAGAGGCTTGTGTTAAAGTCAAGGAGGAGCAACTTTAAATCACTATCATCATTGGTGTAATATTTTCACAGACCATGTTACAAGCATTTTATAATGGTATTTAAAGTAATTATATTTATATATATACTGCATTATGGACAAGCCTGATCTTTACTTTTCTTTGCTTAATGTAATAACACTGTCTTTTCTCATTTGCTGAACAGACTCTAAACTCAGGATTGTGCTGTTTGGAAAAAGTGAAGACAAGAAGACAAATCTCAGTAACTTCATCACCGGAAATAAAGATCTTCAACCTGGAACAAAACACTGTGTGGCTGTAACTGGAAAGCGGAAAGACACCCCGGTAATATTAGTGAAAGCCCCAGACCTGTTGAGTCTGTCTGTGGAGACAGTGAGAGAAGAAATGAAGAGATGTGTGTCTCTGTGTTCACCAGGACCTAATGTCCTGCTGCTGTTAGTGAGGCCTTCAGATTTCACTGAGAACAACAGACAAACTCTGAAGTTCATCCTGAGTCTGTTTGGTCCAGACGCCTTTAAACACTCCATGGTTGTTCTCACACATAAGGAGAAAAAGAATGTATGTGTTAATGAGCTTCTTTGTGACTGTGGAGGGAGATATTACAACATGTTTGAAGAAAAGCTCAAAGTGTTAATGGAGACAATTGAGATCACTGATCATAAAAACAAAGGATCTTTCCTGACCCTCACAGAACAGAAGAAACCATCTCTAAACCTGGTTCTCTGTGGGAGGAGAGGAGCAGGAAGACCTCAGCAGCTGAGGCCATTTTAGGTGGAAGAGCTCTTGGTGCAGTGAGCAGCTCAGAGCAGTGTGTTAAACATCAGGAGAGGTGTGTGGGCGTTGGGTGTCTCTGGTGGAGCTGCCGGCTCTGTCTGAAAAACCTCTGGAGACAGTGATGCAGCAGTGCCTCAGCTGCATGTCCCTCTGTGGTCCTGAGGGCGTCCATGCCTTCATCCTGGTTCTACCAGTGGCTCCTCTCACCGACGAAGACAAGGCAGAGTTAAAGACCATCCAGGACACATTCAGCTCTCGAGTCCATCTCTTCACTATGATTCTGTTCACTGTGGACTCAGACCCCACTGCTCCAGCTGTGGTTAACTTTGTCAAAGGAGACAGAAACATCCAGGAGCTCTGTCAGATCTGTGGAGGAAGATATCTTATATTCAACACCAGGAGCCAGCAGCAGGTCTCTGAGCTGTTGGATTCTGTTGAAAGAATAAAGTCCAAGAATAAACCTCACAGCTACACAACAGAGACATTCCAAGAAGCTCAAATAGAGAAGATCACTGCTCTGCAGAAGGACCTCCAGGACCTGAAGAACAAAAACATGGTCGGACGTAAGTAAGATTATATTTAAAAAGACAAACTGTGATAAGAATTCAGAAATTGTCCAGATTATCCAGAAAGACCCTGAAGACAACGTACAATTTAAAAATGAATGATCAGGTTTAATTTTTGTAAGAATGAAGCAAAGTAACAATGGTACAGGTTGAAGTTTGCTTGCAAAAGTAAACAGTACATGAGATTTTATATCACGTGGAAAAAGCTGTAGGAGGTGTATTGTTCACACACTCCCCATGACAAGATCCCAGGTGGAGGATTCAGTGTCAATGTTTAGTTATGTCTATGTTCGAGTTTGGATTAGTATGAAGGACATGATCAGGACTGACATGACCTGAAGACAACTAGGAGCAATCAGGAATTATAAACCATAGGAAATTATAAATTATTATAACATTCCTCCCTCTTTATGCTGATAAACATTAGCATAAATACTAAAATTTATACTATGGCAAGAGCAAAAACACAGCAACCCATTTGGTAAATGACCTATTGCTGGGAAAAACTCTTCTGTCCACCCCTCTGCCTTAGGCAGCAACAAAACATAATCAAGGCATCAAGTATATGTCATTAGTTCAAATTATTAAATTGTAACGTGTCAAATCAAATACAACAAATGATCATAATGGGATTTGTTTAAAAAATATGACAAGATCAAAAATCCAGAGCTGTATATCAATACAGATTTTAAGTCTTAAGTTTTAATTAAAAATAATTATTTAAATAAATAAATTGCCATCTATTAAGGTGTAAAGTGTATTATAAATTAATCATAGTCTATTTCCAGGTGAAGATGAACAGAGTCCTGATTGTCTGAGGATTGTGCTGATGGGAAAAACCGGCAGTGGAAAGAGTTCTACAGGAAACACCATCCTGGGAAGAAAAGAGTTTAAATCTGACTTGAGCCAAAAATCAGTCACTAAAGTTTGTCAGAAAGGACAGAGTACAATAGATGGTTGTTCTGTTGCTGTGGTCGACACTCCTGGTCTGTTTGATACAAACATGTCCAATAATGAGGTCATGGAGGAAATGTTTAACTGTGTCAGTCTTTTGGCTCCAGGACCTCACGTCTTTCTGTTGGTTTTACAAATCGGAAGATTCACTGAAGAAGAAAAAGAAACTCTTAAACTGATCAGAGAAGGGTTTGGGAAAGATGCAGAAAAGTTTACTATGATTCTTTTCACACGTGGAGACGACCTGGAGGAGGATGAGATGTCCATAGAAGACTATGTTAGAGATAAATGTGATGATTCATGTAAGAAGCTGGTCTCTGACTGTGGAAACAGGTTCCATGTGTTTAATAATCGTAAAAAGACAGACCACACTCAGGTGAGAGAGCTAATGAAGAAGATTAATGACATGGTGAAGGAGAACGGAGGAGGCTGCTTCACCAACGACATGCTCCAAGAGGCTGAGGCCGCCATCAAGAAAGAGATGGAGAGACTCCTGAAGGAGAAGGAAGAAGAGATGAGGAGAGAGAGGGAGGAGATGGAGAGGAAACACCAACAGGAAATGGAAGAAATAAAAACAAGAATGGAAGAAATTGAAAAAGAAAGACAAAAGAAGGAGGAAGATCTGAAAGAAAAAGAGGAAAAGATTAAAGAGGAGCAAGAACTGCGGAAAAGAGAAGAGGAAAAGAGAAAAGAAGAAGACGGAAAGAGGAAGGAAGAAGAAGAAAAACAGTGTCAGGAATGGGATCAAAAACAAAAAAAGTTGGAAGAAAAGATCAATTTAGAAGAAGAGTCGAAAGAATTGATCAACAAAGAACTGGAACAGTTCAGAAAAGATCAAGAGGCCTGGGAGAATGAAAGAACAAAACTTAAGAAAGAAAGAACACAAAGGCAAAAGCAACATAAAAAGAGAGAAGAAGAGCTGAAAAAACTTCAAGATGAAAATGAAAAAGAGAAAGAAAAATTTAAAAAAGAAAGAGAGAGCGATCGGCTGCAGAAAGAAAAGTCAGAAAAAGAGTCTGAAGAGAAACATCAAAAACAACTGGAGGGTTTGAAAAGAACGTATGAAGAGGAGGCCAGAAAGAAAGCTGAAGAATTTAATGAATTCAAAGAGAATCACAAGAAGGAATTTGAGTCTCTGAAGAAAGAACATGAGACACATCTGAAAGACAAAGATGAGAAATACGACCTTTTAAAGGCACTGTCAGTTCACAATGAGAGAAAAAAGATGGAAACACATCAGAAGGTTATCAATGATTTGGTGAAATGTGTTTCCGAGAAACCAGATAAAGTGAAAGAAATCAGTGAAATCCTCTCAGAACACACAAAACAAATAAAGAGTGTGACAAATGAAGAGGAAAAAGAAAATCTGCAAAAAAAACAAGAAAAAGAGTTAAGTGACTTAATACAAAGTCTTCTAACAGAGAAGGAAAAGTCATGGGGGTGTGTGATTTCATAAAATATGTCACATATTTACTTTGTTCAGGATGAAACTGTGACCGGTTCAAACTTAAACTTTTCCTAAGCTTTCAAAAAGTAAAAAATGAAGAACATGTTTTAGAGTTAATAACCTAATATAAAGCTAAAGCTCACAGAGGTATTTATGAAGGTGTTTGTAAAGTCTCTGCTTTAAATGGTGATCTACTGGAAAACTGTTAATGTAGTTTCTGCTGATGTGGTTTAAGGCCAGAACACATATAAATTATACTTTTATGATTCTTCAGTGAGTCTGAAAATATAAATGTTTTCCAGTCTCCAATTTTTAGATAGTTAGAGACAGATGGAACTGAAATCTAAAATCCCAATGACAGTTTCCTGTTCCTTTTATTCTCTTGAAACAACACAAAGAAAGTAAAAAATTAAGATTCTTGCAACGTCAGGTCAACCTTCTCTCTCTGACCTTTAACCCAGAGCTCTGTTGTGAACATGACCTTTAATAAATGTTAAAACAAATTAAACATTTATTTTGATCAAAGTAATTTCATGTTCCTTCTGAAGAATATGTGCTGGATTATTGAGACTACATTGGTTTCATTATATTGGGTTGTTAATACAATATTGTCTCAGGCCTGTAGTAAATGCAGAAAATTAATTGGAAGTTCGAGGACCAAGGGAGACACAAACCGACAAGGACATTGTGTTAAAAGTGAAGACTTAAAATAATTAAGAATAAAAAGTAAAATGCTTAAGAGTAATGTTAAAGTTAAATATATTTCAATGATGTTTTGGAAGTATGGAAGAATAAATGTGTTAAGAAGTAAAAGAAAACCAAGAAATTAAATCTAAATAGGCCTAGAATCTGGAAGCTAAAATATAGGTCAAATTCTGTGTCTGTGAGCACAGGAAGTCATGACACACAGAGACACACACAGAGTTAAAGACGATAAGTACACACAGAAGGTTCACAAAAGACAGGGCAAATAAAGTTCACAGAAGGGCAGTGCCTCTCACAGAGTTCACAGAAGACAGAGACACACACTGAGTTCAAAAACGACAAGGTCACACAGAGTTCACAAAGGACAGGGACACAGAGTTCACAGAGGACAGGGACAGAAGGAGTTCAAAGAGGACAATGTGTCAGAGCGCATGTGTGTCGATGTCCCGCCCACACCCTGTTCAGATATAAAAGGAGACTTGAATCTCCAGCAAACGGGTCTTGCTGATTCCCTTTGATTCAGGGGAAACCCTGTATCAAAGTATGGACAGCATAGACCCCACTCTTGCTTCTCCTTCTAGACTCTGTGTCTGTCTCTACTTCTCACTCTCTTACTTCAGAGGTTGAAAAACAGTCCTCCCAAAGGAAACTAATTTCCTGGCTGGGTTAAAACCGTCTTCCCCTCAGACACTAAAGTCTGTTTTGGGTTGAGTTTGAAGACAAAGACTGTCCCGCAGGTTCTAATTTCTATTTCTCACTCATTTCTACTGCTTACTCTAAACTCATTCTAGACTCTGATGCACACTCTAAACCCTCAGAAAAACAACTTTAGTTTTCAAGTTGAGGGCATATAACTATGTTATATTGCAAGGTGTAAGATGTTTTATTGTGAGCAAGGAATTCTTTTCCATGTTAAGTTTCATACTGTAACCTTTGTTTAATCCTTTAATAAAAACCTAGTTTCAAACTAGGATAAAGACATATTCATTCTCCAGGTCGTTCTTTAAACTCCTCTCAGCCTCTCCCATCGGCACAGAGGTCTGATTATCAGAATCAGACTCACTAACAGGCAGGCCGTCCCAATCGTCCACTGGACATCAGAATAACAGGGAGATTCGACCGCCGCACATAAGCCTAAGGTAAGTCCTCTACTAAAATCCTCTATAAAAAAGATGGGACTGTCTTGAGGGATAGCGCTCATTAGAGGAGTCACACACTTGGGGCCCAATTTTATAGACGGAGCTGTTTTAGAGTTAGCCCAGGCTTTAACCAACCAACTTGCCATCGGGTCTGGCGTCCGCCCACAGTGATCTGTCAGCCGCAGAAGTCATTAATGTGTAGAAGAGTACTGTTTTAGAGTCTCATAAAAATAGGAAATAGCAGGGAGTAAGTCCTCACAGAAGAGACGACTCCTGAACATTGTAACTGACCGCTTGACCATCATTAACCTTCGCCTCAGGCCCAAAGCTGCTGGGATAGGCTCCAGTCACTCGCGACCCCTAACGGGACAAAGCGGAAGAAAATGAATGAATGAATTTATCATTTTTCATCCTATTGTTTATTTTACTATGAATTCTCTGTTTTGTTTTGCAGTTTGTTGTGTTCGAGGTAATCTGTAATGGTTATAGAAAGAACCCTGATTAGAGAGTTATAGATAATACCTACCTGCCTAAAACCAAATATGCAACATCTTATTACCAGATTAAATGTCTGTTCTGTTAACATTAGCTTTGTCTGAACTTTAAATTTGAATAAATAGAATAAACTGTGTATTTGCAGTAAGTAAGAGTTGTCACACTGTATATGACCAACAAGCCTTTGTGTAAGAAAGGTTCATTGATGCGCAGTTTGAATAGTTTGAGTTCCTCTGACAGGATCATGGAGAACTACGACAAGCTCAAGTCCCGTATCTCGGAGATCGTGGACAGTAAGCGCCACCTGGAGGTCGACCTGAAGAAGCAGGCGGCCGATTACAGAGAGATCGACAAAAAGATGAACAGCATTAAACCTGATCTGATCCAGCTCCGGAAAACACGGGACCAGTATCTCATGCGTAAGACCCACCGAGACCCGCCGAGAACAGGCAACATTTCACTGAACGCGTCCACGAACCTCCCTTTGGGACAGACCAGAGTGGGTTCTACAGAGTCCAGTCCAGGTTCAGGGACGTCCTTCAAAAAGCAGTCCATAATGTGTTTAACCGTTTCCAAACACATTAAAGAAACAAATGACCCTTAAAGAGCAGCACCTGTAGCTGCTTTCTCTGGCCTTCAACAGTTTCAATTACACAGCGCCACATAGTGGTCGAAACAAACTGTAATGTGGCTCCTGCAGTATTACACTAAGCTACTTTTACTTGTTGTTGTCATAAAAGTAGAAATACTTTTGTTGATGATTGAAGTCACTGTTTATTCCAGACTTAAAACTACCAAAAAAAACTAATATCTGCAAAAACAGAGACATAATCCAAATAAAAAACATTTGAGCAGTTACGAGCAGGAAGTGTGACGAGACAGAACAGGCCTAAACAAACCTAGTAAAATGTTATTATGAATAATATACAAGCAGCACATATTAATGTCCTGTGTGTGGGGGGGGTGTTTCCAGGTGGCGCAGAAAGGAGTGCGACAGAGGAAACTGAACGAGTGGCTCGGCCTCAAGAACGAGACGACAGAGGAGTGAGTGTTCCTGTTTCTGACTGATCTGTGAATAAGAACAAACCTCTTTAGAGGCAGAAGTCCATGAAGATGTAATGTTCTGACTTTAGACGCGACACGAGGAGAAGAACTTGATGATTGTACTTGTCCTTTGCAGTGAGTACAGTCTGGTGGAGGACGAGGAGGACCTGCCGCATCACGACGAGCGTCTGTGGCGTTTGGGGAACATTAACCGCAGTCAGGCCGAGTCTCTGCTGCGAGGAAAGAGGGACGGCACCTTCCTGGTTCGAGACAGCAGTAAACCGGGCTGCTACGCCTGCTCCGTGCAAGATACTCTTTCACTCTATAAGCTCGGTATCTGGGATTCAAAAACAGGGCTGGACTGGAGAAGCCCAGGAGTGTTATGACCCTGTCTTTTGTCGAGTGTTGGCTCTTGTGCTGCTCGTGCGAGGAACAGTGTGGTACTTGAGCACAAATATGAGCTCAGGATGAAAGGGGCCAGGTTTATTTGGGTTTGGTACAGACTGAAGAGTTTAAGCCCTCACTTTTATGTCCTGTCCACTGATGGCTCTAAAGGTTGCTGGAGGGATGTTTTATTTCACAAAAAGCACACACCTTTTTAAAAACTCAGGTACAAGAAACTAAATGTAGCATGATTATGTTTAGAAATAAAACAGAGTTAAGTCTTTTTCCAAGAGTTTATGGTAACAATAGAACACTACTAAGACACTGGGCTCTCGACAACTAAGGCTAAAAACAGTTAATATTCATTTAGTTTATTGTGACAGACCTAAATTATTGTTTTGCTTGTTTAATTCCCGCTTGTTTAAATGAGTTGTTTATCCCATCTTCTTAATTATTACAGTTACTAAAGATTCCCCCAAAAACATTAAAATTAAATAAAAACATTCTAAAACTAGTTCCAGCTCCGTCTGTTTGTGGCTTTTGGAATAAAACCTGAGGTGAAAACAGACCGATAGTGAACTCTAAAACTGAAGTGTCATTCCAGACTCATGTGTGTTCTGTTTTCTCTTCAGTGTGGACGGAGAGGTTAAACACTGCGTCATCAACAAAACCAGCAGTGGTTTTGGATTCGCCGAGCCGTACAACCTGTACTCGTCACTGAAGGAGCTGGTGCTGCACTATCAGCACACGTCTCTGGTTCAACACAACGACTCGCTCAACGTCACACTGGCCTTCCCCGTCTACAGCCAGCAGCGGCGGTGACCCACAGGCCCCGCCCACTGGACTCTCCAGGCCCCGCCCACTGGACTCTCCAGGCCCCGCCCACCGGACTCTCCAGGCCCCGCCCACTAGACTCTCCAGGCCCCGCCCGCCGGACTCTCCAGGCCCCGCCCGCCGGACTCTCCAGGCTCCGCCCACTTTCACCATCAGACCCCAAACTCTCACAAACCTGGTCACTTCTGAACAGTTTTAATTATTTCACTGAAGGGTTTGTTTTAAATCATTACTGAATAATTCTGAAAAGATTAATATGGTTTTCTTGTGTTTAATTAATCATTTATTTATTCATTTATTTAATGTCTTTATGGACTGTATTTCTCAGAACTAAAGACAGATGTTATTATAATTAGAGTCAATTCTAAACCCGACAGACGAGGGGCTGGTGTAATCTCATGGAAATGTGTATATTTGACATAAATAAAGCTCAATGTTTGATCCAAAGTTGAACCAAATGTGAAAAAGGCTGCATTAACACACATTTAAAGCAAGGTCTGGACTTGAGCAGTTTGTGTAAAAATAATCAGTTTAAATTAATTTTAGACCCTTTTATTTATAAGTTTACCTTTAGGCCACAGGAGTTAAAATAACGAAGCATTTTCATCAGAGGAAAGGGTAAAAGAAAGTATAAATTCTGAATAAGAGATGATTACTGTGTGTGCGGTCAGTGAGTGGGTAGAACATTATTTGGCAGCTGTTTATTCGAGTATTGAGGTCTCTGATGGACTTGTACAGAACGACAGGAGTCAGAGTTAAACACGGAGGGTTTCTGGGCCTGTGCTTCCTCATCAAAGACTGAAGACATCAGCACACATTGTTAAAGCAGCACTGGTTTAAATCCAGCTTTAAAACAAAGCTCAAAAGTGTTGCCATGAAATTCTATTTAAATTAGACTTTATTTTGCTCAAATAACCAGTATTTGTTCAGATGTGACCACGATTCCTTTAAAGTCATTTAAACTCAACATCTCACACTTTTTCTTTCACTTGAGGTCAAACGTTACGACTGGGTTGGACTTTTTTCCTAAAACTGTTGCAGCCAAGACTGAAACTAAAACAGAAACATGTCGATTTGAAAAAGAGACTTTGAAACACTGTGTGACTCAGAACGAGGTTAAAAACGAGGATAAAACAACTGCTTCCAAAGACGTTTGAATAAAAAGTTCACTTTGTTTCTTTTGCATGTTTCAAGATCGTTTTAATTCAACTCGGCACTAATCCACAACGACTCGGAAGGATTTATGAAAAAAGACATTTCTGTGCTGAAGTGAAAAGTGTAAAAACTTTTTGCTCAAAATTGTGACTGGCTTCAGAAGAAATCCAAGATGGAGATGTTTGGAAGTTTCTGGAAAGTTCTCCACATTTTGTTCTTGTTCAAATCCAGTGTCTCTTTATGATCTGCTCTTTGTCAATAAAAGGTTTTGATTGTAGTTTCTCTAACGGCCACTAGAGGTCCATGTTTTACTGTGGAAGAGCTCTTCTTCATCTGATCCTCTTCACTTCAATAAGTCATATTCTGTTCATATAAAAGGGTCCAGAGCTGATCTGTTGATGCTTTTCTCCCAAAACACATTTAAAAAAAACTTTAAATGTGGATGGACGTGTGTTTAAAGGAAACTAAAGTAGTCCGTCATGTTTTAATAGATTCTAGAGCAAACCATGTCCAATGACTTCTGCAGGAGATTTAGTTTATAAACATTAAAACCTCTAAATCAGAGGTCACTAATAGGCGGACCGCGGTCCGGATCCGGACCCAGCCGCCGTTCTATCCGGACCCGGACCAATAACCCATAAATTATTTAGAATTATTGACTTTTGTCGGAGTGTTTCTATTTTAACCCGCGCAGCTTTTCTAGCATCTATGGCGGGGGTACTTAATAGGCGGACCGCGGTCCGGATCCGGAGCCCGAGAGGCTTTGATCTGGACCGCAAGACATTATTCATAATTACAAGCGCATTGTGTAAAACATATTTTTGAACCGGCACTTCTAGGACAGCTACGTCTACACGCGCGGGTCCTCAGTCAGGTTACTATGGTTACGGACAGAGCAGCGGGAAATTTCAACATGTTTAGCGTAGCCTGATAATGCGTTAGAAACGACTCTAATCTAAAAGCTGAGCCTTGGCAAAACATAACGAAGATTCACTGACGTTATGGACGGAGAGGGAACGTTTATTTTAGTTTATTCAGCTCCGTGTCAGTGTCAAAGCTGAACAACAGCCCTTTATCCTCTAGTCCCGACTGCTTTGATAATCAGAGAATGAATCCAGAACTGAACCAGGACTGGACAGTTTTCATGTCAGGATTAAAAAGACTCAGCTCAGAGGGAAGTGAGGACGTCTAATAATGTGGT
Source organism: Perccottus glenii (assembly GCA_024416835.2). Taxonomy (NCBI): domain Eukaryota; kingdom Metazoa; phylum Chordata; class Actinopteri; order Gobiiformes; family Odontobutidae; genus Perccottus; species Perccottus glenii. Next base: position 32,061,321 of record CM044556.2, read on the forward strand.
GAGTTGTACATTTGTCTGTCAACTTCTTTATTCTGTTGTAAGTTAGGTACTTATTTGACCTAATTTACAAACGTGAGTAATTAGCATTCACGTTCATTTGAACCTAACACATGTTCATTTGGGTGATTAAAAACAGAAAAGGTGTGAAAGGAGGGTTTGGAGATGAGTGACACATGTTAAGTCTTCCTTAAGTTGTGTCAGTTTCTGTGTGAATCCTAAATCCTGTTACAGAACTAATCATAAGCATTTTAATTAAAATGTTACCCCACACGTGGAAAATACAGGAAATAAATATTTCTATTCTAAATTTTGTTTTAAGGTGAACCTGCAAATTAAACAGTTAATTATTGGCAACAGCTAATGCTAAAGAAATGCTCAGTACTTTTCCCCTTGTTCCTGTTGTTTTCAGAGGAATGACAATAGAAAGAGATGAATTATGACAGGCATCTTTGTCATATTTATTTAACAAATATGTTTTGGCTTGAATTGATGATTTTGTATTTAAAATGTTCTCACACATGTTTTAAAGGAGTATTAGGCATTATATGTAGAATTCCAGGCTGTTGTCAATAAACAACCAGGTCCTGAGCTTTAGCCTCTTTTGATTTAGTATTTTTTTTACTTTTGTCTGTGAGCTGTGTTTGGTGAAAGCTAAACACTCAAACATCCTTCTCATGTAAACAAGGGATAAAATACAGAAAACAGTGGATTATCTACATTCATCTCCATTTGTTTAAAAGGCTGTAGGTGTGGAATAAATGAGACTTTACTTAAAAAAATTATATTCAAACACATATCCTTTAATTTAAATTTTCCGGACCCCTCACAGTGAGGAAAGTTACTAAGCGGACCTCGGCTGATTTTAATTGAGGACCCCTGTCTTAGGGTGTCGTTGTAAGCCACTGTCAGTTTCTGAAGACTTCCTTTTTTCTAACTAGACCACAGATGTGATGTGTACAGGGAAGTACAGTAGGCTCTAAACAAAGTCAGTTTTACTCTATCCGTGCATGAGCCGATACATGTGTTTGTGCATAAAGCATATGGCACTGTCGATACATGTCCTCATCAGACGACCATTTATGATGTAACCCAAATACTTGATTTTATACAGTTAGAATATTACCAGACAACTTAAAAGAGGGAATACAAGTGATCGATCCTCTTTGATACGACATATCATAAAAACACTTTTGTTTCTCTCCACTAAAAGTCTATTGTTTGTTGTACTTTGTGTTACTGTGTTTGTTTGTCTTTTATATTTTTATATTGGACCTCGAGTCTGTAATAAAGTCTATCTATTAACCATGTATTCTGTTTCCTCTGATCTGTGCAGGACATAAGCACTGGGTCTGTGCTCGTCATGTGAACAGTGCTACAGCTATAAATCAACTGTTTTATTCTAAAGATGACTCAGTTTGTTAGATTTTTGAAAAATGTGAAGAAGATAGTGAGACATTTTTACGAGTAAATCCTGTTTTTTCTCTGTGACCCATGACAGAATAAAACCAAGGATCTTTCAACATAATGTTGTTTAGACTGACATTGTCCAAATTTATACAAAGACATTTACAGAAAGTCAAAAATATAAACAAGTTAGAGACTAAGAATTATGTATGGATTAAAAAAACAGAGCAGATTCAACATTAGAGCGGTTTTGTCTTTGAGGAGGGTTTTGTGTTTATTGTTTAATCTGGACATGGCTCTGGGATAAAAACTGTTGGTGTTTAATGAGTTATGTTTTTATTTTGTCCACGCCTCGGGTTTACGTGTGCTTTAAGTTTCTGCTTTTATACCTTTGTTTCACCACTAGGTGTCGTCCAAAGACCTTTTTTTTATTGTTTACCCTGAGGTTAAATGTGGAGTTGTTTATGAAAATAAAAGGACTTGTGTAGGAGCCAGAATGATATATTGTTCGTCTACAGATTGCTTTTGTCTGGTTGACAGGGTGATGTGTGGGTCACGTGGGTGTAGGCTGTCACTCAGGTATAGGAGGAGAGAGGGGTGTCCGTAATATTTGTTAAACGCAAGTGTAGTGGTGTAAGGCCCCAGGGCACTTAAAGTACTCCTCCTAGCTCCACCTTTTGCCACCCCCCTTAGTAGGAAACTATTTAAAGCATAGACATAATATACGTAGACGCCTCATGACGTGCTGGAGAGTGATCCACGTCGCCGCCATATTGGGTGGGTCTCTCCACTCAACGCTAGCACCAGAGTCAATCGGAGTCAACGGAGAGTGAGCAATTATGCCCATATTTTGTGCAGCTTACGGTTGCAATAACCGACGCAGTATTGAAACTAGATCGCATGGGATTACATTTCACAAGTAAGATTGAACAATAAATTTAGGTTATTTTACCATTTACCATTTACTTACGTGTAACGTTCAGCAGGAACTGGTAACGCAACTTAGGCTACTCTCTCTCATAATCTCTTGCTGATTTTTTTTTTCTCTTCACACTTTGAAGGTTTCCCAGTGATACAGGCTTGAGGAGGCAATGGGAAGTTGCTATTAGACGGGAGGGTTTTGTTGTGACTGAGTCGTCAAAGCTCTGCAGTTAACACTTCAAGCCTGATGATTTTGACAGGACGGGTCAGATTGTCAGGCTTAGAGATGGTGCGACCCCATCTGTCTTCAACTTCCCATGTCATCTCCAAAGAGTAGGTGTATTTTACTCTACATGCTAACAGAGATGTCTATGATTCATATGTAAAAACAAAACGGTAAAACCGTTAGATATTTCTGCATGTATTAGTGATGTATTGTGTATTAAAATACACTGTGGGATACTAAAACCTTTTTCAAGTGTTTTTAATGAAGTTGTTTTTAAGTATTATGTTTATTATATTTTAAACTGTAGTGACAAGGAATACACAAACTTCAAGGAAAGCTGAAGAGAGCCTACCAGTGGACCTTTCTCAGCATTTTCCTGAAAGTGAACCTCAGCCCAATGATGTGAGTATTTGTAGGCTATTTAATATGTCCCATACAGCTGTGAGCATCATGGCTGTGGTCATATCAAAATATCTCCCTTGCTTTCTGCAACTCTTTTCAGAAATACTCATACACTTATATGTGAAGGAGTATATGTTATAAATAAATAAATACACACGTGAACAAATACACACCTTCTTTCACTCACATTCTCTCATACACGCACCCTTTCTCTCTTTCCCATACTCATGATGCTGGCAGTGATATTACGGGTAAGAAATTAAGAATGTGTGCCTGCCCTGCACATATGCACCAAACAACTGTGAGTGGTATGATATGAACATCACTGAAAATATTTTCATCCTTCTTTCTACTAGGAACACTCCTACGCATTGCCCAATTCTCCTACTCGTCTAAAGGCCAGACTCAGTGAAGCTTTGGCTAGAGTGGAGAGTCTAGGGCGGGAGAAGCAAAATGCAAAGACCCGAGAACGGAGAGCAAAGAAAACTGTAAAGAGTCTTCTGGAAGATCTGAAGGAAAAGAACCTTATAAATGAGGAGTTGAATGAAAGGCTTGGCTTCCATTCTGGTAAAAATAAATTGATAATACCACCTTGAATTGTATATTGTTTACACTCTTTGTCCGAAAGGACAAAAAGGTAATTAGGCCCGAGCCGGTGATGACCGGGAGGGCCTATTATTTTTGCTCGGATTTTTTTTTTAGGCCCGAGCCGGTGATGACCGGGAGGGCCTATTGTTTTTGCTCGGATTTTTTTTTTTTTTCTTTTCCACCTATGATCCTAAATTTGACATGATCCTAAATTTGACATTTGACAGTGAACATGAACGAAAAGTCATTTTTATTGGTCCCAGCCTTCAAGCCCGGCGAAAAATTGATGTATTTGAAGTCGCCGAAAAAAAAATACAAAAAATTACTCAGTGGCGGCCCCTAGAAAACTCAAAATACATTGGGCCTATGGAAAGTGAAAGTAACTTTTTTCCAACGTAGAAAAATGAAACTTGGTACATCCATAGGACACCTCAGGACAAACAGAAAAGTCAATGACAGTCACACCCTAAACTTAACAGGAAGTCCGCCATGTGGGGTGAAACGCGCGCCACTAAAATCGCACCTTGCGCAGAAAGATGCAAATCATTGTGTTTTAATCTAAATGGCCCCAAATTTGGTGAGTATCATCTAGACACATGTGCCAACCAAAGTTGTGACTTTGTTGTTGATATCTTATCGGGTATGGGTGTGGCAAGCCTGTAACGAGGTGGCCATTTTTGTGAAAATAAAACGTCTCTTAACTCTTAAACGCCTTCTCGGACGAGTTGGACCCAAAAAGGCGTTTGTGCACATTCATGACCTGAACACAAAAATATGTAAGTAAAAGGGTTATCTTTAGAAATGGCTCTCCAGCGCCCCCTACAAACTTATAATGGGACCCAAGAATTTAGTTTGTCATAGAGACATGAAATTTGGTACACACATCTCTTATGTCATGACGAGCATAAAAGCCAATGACAACCACCCCCTATCTATAAATGTGTTGCCATAGCAACGTCCCAAATATTTGGAAAAAGTCAATGGGAAGTGAAAATTTTAGTTTGTCGTAGGCAAATGAAACTTGGTACACACATCCAGCATGGGCTTATGAACAAAAAAGCCAATGGGGACCACACCCTATCACACACGGGAAGGCGGCCATTTTGAATTGAAAATTTGTTCCGACTTAGAATACACCTCTTTTTTAAAAAACATCAAAAAATAGCTGCTTCATTCCACAGACACCAAACTTGGGCAAAATGAGCTAAACACATGTATGTAAAATAGACAGGCGTTTTTCTTGACGTTTTTGCTCGAGTTATATTTTTTTTTATTATAATTTGGTATATTTTTTTTTGTATAATTTTTCTGTAAAATGATCCTTTATTTGACCCAGTAAACGTGCAACTAAAAGTCATCTGTATTGGTCCCAGACCTCAAGCCCGGCGAAAAATTTATGTATTTGAAGTCGCCGAAAAAAAAATACGAAAAATGACTCAGTGGCGACCCCTAGAAAAGTCAAAATACATTGGGCCTATTGAAAATGAAAGTAAATTTTTCCAATGTAGAAATACAAAACTTGGTACATCCATAGGACACCTCAGGGCAAACAGAAAAGTTTATTACAGCCATACAGTAAACTCAACAGGAAATCTTCTATGTTGGGTGGAATGCGTGACCACCTAAATTGCACCCCTTGTGTCTAAAGGCTTTTCATCTAAACAGCTCCAAATTTGGTGAGTATCATCTAGACACGTGTGCAAAAAAAGTTATCAATTTATTTTTTGTTACATTTGTGGCTGTGGTCGTAATGAGTCTGTGAAGAGGCAGCCATTTCTTTGGGAAATAAATGCCATTTCCCAATTGCCAGGATCCTTCCTTTAGAGGAGGCCCCTCCAGAGCCAAGACTAGAGTCTTAGAAAACTCCTCAGAATCCTTTGGAACTTGTAACCTTGTACTTTTAGACAAGTAATATTTACATTTTGCCTTTTTAAACAGGGGGGTGCAGCGATTCCTGAGTCATCTCAAATCTCCAGCTAGTACTTTGTTTTTCGCCTTAGCCCAAGCATAATCTATTATTTTCAAAGGTTCAGACAGCTCCCAGGAAAACCAGGGATTGTGGAGACCTTTAACTCTAAATTACAAGGTGGTGTAGCAGGCCCCAGCAGTAGCACAGGCCCGGTTATTTGACATTACCGTGAAGTTTACGCTTTAAAGTACGTAAATGCAATCCTCCGAGTGTATGTGTCCCAGCGGTCTCAAGGGAGGCGAGGCCTTTATCGCCGCCATGCGGCTTTAATTAGGCCCGAGCGGTGATGGCCGGGAGGGCCTATTGTTTTTGCTCGGATTTTTTTTTTTTTTTTTTTTTTTTTTTTTTTATCTTTATTGTGACCAAATGATCCTAAATTTGACCCAGTGAACATGCACAAAAAGTCATTTTTATTGGTCCCAGACTTCAAGCTCGGCAAAATGGTATGTTTTGAAGTCGCCGAAAAAAAAACGAAAAATGACTCAGTGGCGACCCCTACAAAATCAAAATACATTGGGCCTATGGAAAGTGAAAGTAAGTTTTTTTCAACACAGAAAAATGAAACTTGGTATATCCATAGGACACCTCAGGGCAAACAGAAAAGTCAATGACAGCCACACCCTAAACTTAACAGGAAGTCCGCCATGTGGGGTGAAAGCGGCCACTAAAATCGCACCTTGCGCAGAAAGATGCAAATCATTGTGTTTTAATCTAAATGGCCCCAAATTTGGTGAGTATCATCTAGACACGTGTGCCAACCAAAGTTGTGACTTTGTTGTTGATATCTTATCGGGTATGGGTGTGGGCAAGCCTGTAACGAGGTGGCCATTTTTGTGAAAATAAAACGTCTCTTAACTCTCAAACGCCTTCTCGGATCGAGTTGGACCCAAAAAGCCGTTTGTGCACATTCATGACCTGAACACAAAAATATGTAAATAAAAGGGTTATCTTTAGAAATGGCTCTCCAGCGCCCCTACAAACTTATAATGGACCCAAGAATTTAGTTTGTCATAGAGACATAAAATTTTGTACACACATCTCTTATGTCATGACGAGCATAAAAGCCAATGACAACCACCCCCTATCTATAAATGTGTTGCCATAGCAACGTCCCAAAAATGTGAAAAAAGTCAATGGGAAGTGAAATTTTTAGTTTGTTGTAGGCAAATAAAACTTGGTACACACATCCACCAGGGGCTTATGAACAAAAGCCAATGGGGACCACACCCTATCACACACAGGAAGGCGGCCATTTTGAATTGAAAATGTGAACCGACTTAAAATACACCTCTTTTAAAAGTACACAGAAAAAAGCTGCTTCATTCCACAGACACCAAACTTGGGTAAAATGAGCTAAACACATGTATGTAAATGAGACAAGTGTTTTTCTAGACTTTTTTGCTCGAGTTATATTTTTTTTTATTATAATTCGGTATATATTTTTTTATTATAATTTTTCTGTAAAATGATCCTCAATTTAACCCAGTAAACGAACAACTAAAAGTCATTTTTATTGGTCCCAGACTTCAAGCCTGGCAAAAAATTTATGTATTTGAAGTCGCCGAAAAAAATACGAAAAATGACTCAGTGGCGACCCCTACAAAATCAAAATACATTGGGCCTATGGAAAGTGAAAGTAACTTTTTTCCAACGTAGAAAAATGAAACTTGGTATATCTATAGGACACCTCAGGGCAAACTGAAAAGTCTATGACAGCCACACCTAAACTCAACAGGAAGTCCGCCATGTGGGGTGAAATGCGCGGCCACTAAAATCGCACACCTTGCGCAGAAAGATGCAAATCATTGTGTTTTAATCTAAATGGCCCCAAATTTGGTGAGTATCATCTAGACACATGTGCCAACCAAAGTTGTGACTTTGTTGTTGATATCTTATCGGGTATGGGTGTGGCAGGCCTGTAACGAGGTGGCCATTTTTGTGAAAATAAAATGTCTCTTAACTCTCAAACACCTTCTCGGATCGAGTTGGACCCAAAAAGGCGTTTGTGCACATTCATGACCTGAACACAAAAATATGTACATAAAAGGGTTATCTTTAGAAATGGCTCTCCAGCGCCCCCTACAAACCTATAATGGGACCTAAGAATTTAGTTTGTCATAGAGACATAAAATTTGGTACACACATCTCTTATGTCATGACGAGCATAAAAGCCAATGACAACCACCCCCTATCTATAAATGTGTTGCCATAGCAACGTCCCAAAAATGTGGAAAAAGTCAATGGGAAGTGAAACTTTTAGTTTGTTGTAGGCAAATGAAACTTGGTACACACATCCAGTATGGGCTTATGAACAAAAAAGCCAAAGGGGACCACACCTTATCACACACGGGAAGGCGGCCATTTTGAATTGAAGATGTGAACCTTCTTAGAATACAACCTCTCTTTTAAAAAACAACAGAAAATAGCTGCTTCATTCCACAGACACCAAACTTGGGCAAAATGAGCTAAACACATGTGTGTAAAATAGACAGGCGTTTTTCTTGTCGTTTTGCTCGAGTTATATTTTTTTTATTATAATTTGGTATATATTTTTTTATTATAATTTTTCTGAAAAATGATTTTCAATTTGACCCAGTAAACATGCAACTAAAAGTCATTTTTATTGGTCCCAGACTTCAAGCCCGGCAAAAATTTATGTATTTGAAGTCCCCGAAAAAAAAATATGAAAAATGACTCAGTGGCGACCCCTAGAAAAGTCAAAATAATTGGTTCTATGGAAAATGAAAGTAAATTTTTCCAATGTAGAAATACAAAACTTGGTACATCCATAGGACACCTTAGGGCAAACAGAAAAGTTTATTACAGCCATACCGTAAACTCAACAGAAAATCTACTATGTTGGGTGGAATACATGACCACCTAAATCGTACACTTTGTGCTAAAGGGTTTTCATCTAAACAGCTCCAAATTTGCTTTAAAGCACGACATGCAATCCTCCGAATATATGTGTCCCCGCGGTCTCAAGGGAGGCGAGGGCCTTTATCGCCGCTTGCGGCTTTAATTTATTCTTGTGTTTCCTCGCCTGATGTTTTTCTTGTGTCACTTTTATTGGATTTTTGTATGCTCGGACCATGGCCTTGTTTCTACCTTGTTTTCTGGATTTTTAGTTGTACATTTGGCCGGCTAAATAAACCTTTTTTGACCCTACTACAGTGCCTTGCGAAAGTATTCGGCCCCCTTGAACTTTGCGACCTTTTGTCACATTTCAGGCTTCAAACATAAAGATATGAAACTGTACTGTTTTTGTGAAGAATCAACAACAAGTGGGACACAATCATGAAGTGGAACAAAATTTATTGGATATTTCAAACAACTAAGAAATTGGGCGTGCAAAATTATTCAGCCCCTTTACTTTCAGTGCAGCAAACTCTCTCCAGACGTTTAGTGAGGATCTCTGAATGATCCAATGTTGACCTAAATGACTAATCAGACCACTGCAAATCTACCAAGACCTGGTCGTCCCTCTAAACTTTCAGCTCATACGAGGAGAAAACTGATCAGAGATGCAGCCAAGAGGCCCATGATCACTCTGGATGAACTGCAGAGATCTACAGCTGAGGTGGGAGACTCTGTCCATAGGACAACAATCAGTCGTATACTGAACAAATCTGGGCTTTATGGAAGAGTGGCAAGAAGAAAGCCATTTCTTAAAGATATCCATAAAAAGTGTTGTTTAAAGTTTGCCACAAGCCACCTGGGAGACACAGCAAACATGTGGAAGAAGGTGCTCTGGTCAGATGAAACCAAAATCGAACTTTTTGGCAACAATGCAAACGTTATGTTTGGCGTAAAAGCAACACAGCTCATCACCCTGAACACACCATCCCCACTGTCAAACATGGTGGTGGCAGCATCATGGTTTGGGCCTGCTTTTCTTCAGCAGGGACAGGGAAGATGGTTCAAATTGATGGGAAGATGGATGGAGCCAAATACAGGACCATTCTGGAAGAAAACCTGATGGAGTCTGCAGGAGATTTGTCTTCCAACAAGACAATGATCCAAAACATAAAGCAAAATCTACAATGGAATGGTTCACAAATAAACATATCCAGGTGTTAGAATGGCCAAGTCAAAGCCAAGACCTGAATTCAATCGAGAATCTGTGGAAAGAACTGAAAACTGCTGTTCACAAATGCTCTCCATCCAACCTCACTGAGCTCGAGCTGTTTTGCAAGAAGGAATAGGCAAAAATTTCAGTCTCTCGATGTGCAAAACTGATAGAGACATAACCCCCTTACAGCTGTAATCGCAGCAAAAGGTGGTGCTAAAAAGCATGCCCAATTTTTCAGTTTTTTATTTGTTAAAAGAATTTGAAATATCCAATAAATTTCGTTCGACTTCATGATTGTGTCCCATTTGTTGTTGATTCTTCACAAAAAAATTACAGTTTCATATCTTTATGTTTGAAGCCTGAAATGTGGCAAAAGGTCACAAAGTTCAAGGGGGCCGAATACTTTCGCAAGGCACTGTACCTGTGTTTGGGGTTGTGCATTGGAGTCTTCCACGTTCTGGGCAGTGTGGCCGTGACAATTTCTATACGGTGGCTCACTGGATAAAATTGTATAACGACTCCTACCTAACTATAAGCTCAGGTAAGTACGGAGTCGCCTCTCACGTGTAGGGTGGGTGGGGGTTAAGAGAATACATCATTTCCTTAGGGTAAGTCACTAGACCAAAATACGTAACATCTTCTCCCTTCTTGAAGTATGAGTTTGAACACGCTAACTTAGGGCTGAGGGTAGACTACCTCGTAAACCCAAGGCTAACCTCATGGGAATTATTCTGCCCCATTTCTTTTGGTTATAGGTTCAGGCAAGTAGGGGGTTGCCTATTGCGTGTAGGGGGGTGCGGTTTGAGTCTATGTGTGATATCGCTAAGAAGGCTCACTAGAACAACATACACAACATCTACATCCAACAAGTCGGGGGTCGCCTCATGTGTAGGGTGGCTGGGGGTTAAGAGTATACATAATTTCTTTATGGTGAGTCACTAGACCAAAATACGTAACATCTCCTCCCTTCTTGAAGTATGAGTTTGAACACGCTAACTTAGGGCTGAGGGTAGACTACCTCGTAAACCCCAGACCAAACCCATGGGGATTATTCTACCCCATTTTTTGGGGTTTGTTATAAGAATTCTATATCCTTATATTATCCAGAGAGACACGGAGACAGATTATATTATAAAAAGCGAAAGGCCAGGTTTTATTCTTGCAAGAATGAAGCAAACATACAGATATATATCAAAGGTACAGAAGTGAATTTGCTTAAAAAAGTAAACAAAACATGAGATTTTATATCACTGCAGTGGGGGCTGTCAGTGGGAGGTGTATCTTGCATACACCCTCTCCAAGGTCCCAGCTCCAGGTGCAGCAGTACCATGGCAACCCATGTCTATCTAGTTATGTCTACTCCATGCTTGGACTAGCATGGAGGACATTACATGATTTGACATGACCTGTAGAGAACGATGAGCACCCAGTAACTATAAACAATATAAACAATTATAATAATAAAAATTATTATAACAGGGTTATTCACTAACTATAAGTTCAGGCAAATAGGAAGACACCTCTCGCCTGATGGGTGGGTGGGGAGGATGGAGAGTATACGCCATTTCCAAACGGTGGCTAACTGGACCAAAATACATCTCCCTTCTTGAAGAATGAGTTTGAACATGCTAACTTAGGGCTGAGGGTAGACTACCTCATAAACCAAAGACCAAACCCATGGGGATTATTCTGCCCCATTTCTTTGGTGAAGCAAAAACCCAGCAGGGCAGTTGACCTAGCCTAAGTACATTTGACCATTCAGTAAATGACCTATAGCCGGGGAAAACTCTTCTGTGCACCTCTAACCCCAAGGCGGTGACAAAACACAAACATCAAATATCTGTAACCAGTTCAAATTATTAAATTAAACACATGTCAAATCCAGAACAACAAAATCCCACAGAGTAATGCACTGATTCTTCAAAGTCAAATTCTTTAAAGTCCATAAATTAAATGGCCTGTCCCTGCCTGTCCATTTTTTTTTTTTGTTTTTTTTTTTTTATTCAATTTATTGTCATTACAGATGTAAAAGTACACTATAACGAAAAGCTTATTTAGTGGTGCAACATATTACATTTATACATAGATAACACAAAAGGTTGCAAGGCCACACCAGTGCAGCCATTACAGCGCGCCGATGATCCTCCGGAAAATGAAATAAAGTATTGCACAAACATAGCAAACATCACATGTACAGACATAACAGACAGGTAGTTATAACAACAGTAGCAGTTACAACATAAACAACAGCAGCAGTTTCAACAAAACAAGTAATAGTACAGGGTCAGACAGATGTAAAAGTGGCAGACTGTTGGTTTGGGCTGGTGTTAGGATAGAGTCCAAGGCCTCTGTGGGCGGTGAATAGGCAGTCTGTTGGAGTGAGAGTCAGTGGCCTTGGCTGGGAACGGAGAGTCTCAAGCGGATAAGATAAGACCCCAGCTGCCGGCTAGGCTTCCAAGAGGGAGGGGGAAGGGGAAGCACAGCAGAGATTTGTAATTTATATATTTGATCTTCGGTAATTTCTCCGGATCGTGATCAATCAGTTCTGGTCCTCAGCGTCAGTTTCGTGAGTCCATGTCGTGGAGTAACCTTGATGTATCTTTCATTATATGCAGCCCAGAAACACTACGTAGCAGCTCACCGGACAGTTTCTCGATGATATCCACTCTTTTCTGAGTGTCCTCAGATCGGGCCAAGATGGTGCGAATCAGCTCTTCGATTCGTGTGCCCCATTGATGTAATCCCTTCACATCAGTTAAGCCGCACAGTAGCTCTCCAGTCTGTCTTTCGGTGTTATGAACACTTTTCTGTATGTCCACAGTCCGTGCTGAGAGATCTCGGGCCAGCTCCTCGGACTGCGCATCTCTTTGATGTAGCCCTTTCAAACTTTCACCCACGTCATGAAAGCACTTATTAATTTCAGTAGACAGCGGCTGGGTAGATTTGAAGGCAGCTGTCTTGCAAATTTTCCGATAGTTAAAAGCATTCCCCAGACCAATAAGGAGGAATCCAGCTATCATGAATCCAAACATATAGATGTCCTCAACGTCCTCAACCGACAGAGCTTCCAGACACAGAACCTGCCAGTTCTTCCAGGCGTCCTGTGCGTAGCCTGCGGCAAAGGTTCCGCCAGGGCAGGTGGGTTCCCCCGGAGCACCCTTCTTTTGTGAAAAAATAGTGTCAATAGCGCTCAGAGACCAGGTAATTAAATCCATAATCGGTTCTTAGGAGCCCGGCAGGCAGTAAAGTCCAAGAAGAACAGAAAAATGACGAAAAATGAAGACACGAGACAGGAGGAACTTATACTGATAACAGAGAGCAAGAGCACAGAGGGAGCAGAGGGAAACACGTCCGCCTTACGTCCCCCAGATCAAAGTGTTCATCTGAGGTCAAAGCCTTGGCCTTAGTCAATCGGCAGGTGCATGATGTGCGAGATTTAATTAACGACTGTGTGTTTTCACAACAAGGAAAGATCAGGTCTATCAGGTACCAGATTCACGGCCAGGACAGACCATTGGCGCCGATGTCAGACAAGTCATGATTCTTGGAGATATGGACCTAAAGACCTAATTTTCCCTCACGCAGGAATGAGTTTGATGTAGAAGTGCCTGAGACTTTAGTGACCGAATAGAGATGCTGATTCCTGACCGAGATAAAATGACTTCTCCTCCCTTGTACAGCTTGCAGTTTATTAAAATGTTTAATGAATGTGTGTATTTTACAATGTGCGTAAATAGGCTTTTCCACGTATGATTCTAAGGTTTAAGTATTGTGTGGTTATGACATTGTGGAACAAGGGAATGTTTTAAAACTTAGTGTAAGCATATCATCCCCAAACCAAGCCCCTTTGTGATAAAGAACTTTGGGACACACCTCCAGACAAAGATGATAAAACCGCCTGTTAGCCAGAGGCAAGTCCTCTTCTCTTCTCCCTCCTCTCTGTTGTCCTACCCCTTCGTCTTAGCTTTAAATATTTCCATTTTTCCATGTGGCACCTCATGCTAAATGTGATTTTTTTTCTATCTACAATCTATGCTTATTGATTTGTTTTTAAGAGTCTTTTCCTTGATCAGCTATTCAGAATACTGTACGTCATAACTGTGCGACGGAAGTTATTTTTGCATTTTATTTTGTAACTTTTGCCTGCTAAACGAATCTGCTTTACCAAGCCAAGCTCTCTCAGAAGCAAGTTAAACAGAAGGAAAGCAGCTTCTAAGACCCTTCCCAGTGGTCAGTGTTGTGCCTGAACGCGTTCATTGAACGATAGTTCATGAACTCGTTCATATTTTGGGTGAACGTGAACTGAACGTGCTGTATTACTGCCTGATGAATGTTACTGTGAACTCGTTCATTCTGGTGTCTGTGAACGGCACGCTCTCTCAGGTTAACTTCGTTCAATAGGGTGCCAGATTTCTATAGAGCCTTCCAGGCAAACATCCGGCTAAAACACACCGCAAACGGGTCTTAATATGTAGCGGAAAAACACCAAACCTGGCAACACCAGCCACCTGTGTCGCACCGCCGTCCGCCGCATGCGTGACGCGTCATCAAAAAATAAAATAAAGCATGGAGGCGACAGCAGCATGTAGTAAGGCATATGATCATTTAAATTCATTCATGTAACTTGTTTGTTGAACCTGCCTGGTCTATTTTTCCAGGATTCCAAATTCGAAAATGATTGAGATTCCCTCATCAACCGTAGGTAAGATAGATGGAAAAGCCAACTCATTCATCCGCAAGTGGTTGGGGTTGCCACGGTGCCTATCTGAAACCGGCCTCTTTGGAAAAAACATGCTGCAGCTACCACTACAGTCCATACAGTTGGGCTACATGCAAGAAAAGACCAGGTTGGTTCTCGAGCTGAGGGAGTCCACAGACGAGTCAGTAAGGAACGCAAATGCCAAGGTTCCCACTGGCCGCAAGTGGAATGCCCAAACCGAGGTCGATCAAGCTGTCGGTCGGCTACAACACCGAGAGATCATGGGCAGAGTTCAGGCAGGAAGAGCAGGACTAGGATGGGGAGACGCCACGCTTTTGGTCCAAGGCCAATCAAAAGCAAAGGAAGGAGATGGTGGTAGCAGAGGTGACGAGGAAGGAGGAAGATCGCTACAAAATCAAAGCCGTGTCACAGGGTCGACAAGGAAGCTGGACGACCTGGGAGGGAATTATGAAACGGAACATCAGTTGGTCAGACGTGTGGAAGATCCCACAGGCAAGACTTAGCTTCCTCATTCGTGCAACCTACGACACGCTTCCTGCCCTCGAACCTCCACCAGTGGTTTGGGAATGAAGAATCCTGCGTACTCTGCAATGCCCCCAACGCAAGTCTACAGCACATCTTATCAGGCTGTAAGATCGCTCTCTCACAGGGACGCTACAGATGGCGCCACGATCAGGTCCTGAGAAAGCTAGCTGAAGTACTGGAGGAGTGCCGGCAGGGTAGCAAACAACCGCCATCAGCAGAGGACCCCACCATCTTTGTGTCGGAAGGAGGGGTAAGGAGAAGCACCAGAGCAAGAGAAACAGCAAGGCCCTTCTCCCCCAACCAGGAGTGGGACATGAGGGTAGACCTGGACAGGCAGCTCCGGTTCCCTACGGAGATAACCACCACATCTCTCCGGCCAGACATAGTGGTGTGGTCAACCAAGGCAAGAGTAACGCACCTCATTGAGCTCACTGTACCACTGGAGGAGGGGATCGTGGCCGATCCAGGAACACTGGAATGCTTTCATCTACCAGCCTTGAGACTTCTGTGATGGTCACATACTGCCATCTAGTGACGAAATGGACTAAAGACGTTTCGTGTTTATTCCATTAAAAGAAAGTCAAAATTATTAAATGTGATTCATACTGTCCTCACAGGAGGGTAAGTTTAACCAAGACCAAATGACTGCTTTCATTCCCTACAGTTTCTAGTTGTATTTGTAATAAAATGAACAAATGTTTTGTTTATAACGTTACTGTGTTTAATTTAAATAGGCCTTTCTCTGTAAACGCTACAAAGTATAAAAATGTTTTGTATGCTTATTAATTGTAAAAACTAAAGGAAATATAACATTTGTAAACCCAGAGGAAAGTTTAGTTCAAGTTAAAACCATTCCACTCCCAAATCACGCCCCTTTTGTGTGGAATATGCCCCCAAACGGAGTGAACAAAACTGCCTGCCGAACAGAGAATCTCTCTCTTCTACGCTCTTCTGTTTTACCTCTTTTCTGCAGGACATCATACTGCTTCGTCCTATTCGTTAACCTAGCATTAGCTTAACTTTTACTTTTTCTAGCCACGTGGTACACACGGTGTTAAACGTGAATTTTTCTACCTCTAATCTACGCGTATTGATTTGTTTTAATTTTTGATCAGCTGTTACAAGTAACTACGTCACTTCCGTGCGACAAATATATTCTTGTAGTTTATTGTACCAAGACTGTGCGCCTGCTGAGACGAGTTTTGACTGAACAAAATCTCGCAAAAGCAAGTTTCAAACCAAAGAAAGAGCTTTCTAAGACTTTCCCTGTGAATCCAGAAAGGACCAAAGACTTTTTCTCCAGAAGTCTGATGTTCACGGCCTGATCAGCTAACGTCAATGACAGTACTTCTACTAAAGCCGCCCAGCGACCCGTCTGGAGCGGAGTGCACGGTGCAGCCCTTTTTCGTTCGGAACCACCGCAGGACAACGCCAGAGCCGAAAGCACACCTTTGGACCCTGACGCCAAAGCCTGCCGTTCCACGACCACCAGGGTGAGTTTGCACGTGAGAAAAAAGAGCTTTGCGTGATACTATGTTGTAAAAGCTCAGGCCCAAAAGTCACCTCAACTTCTATTTACTGTCGTGTAATATGTTTATGTTGTGTGTTTTAATTCTGTATACTTAGCATGATGAGTTTATGTTATGTGTGTTATGGTATACTTATGCATGGTTTATAATTAAATAAGGAATGTTATATTAATACATCTAGAAACATATTAAAAGAGAAAACATGATTAGTTTAACACACACACACACACACACACAGGGAAGGTCTAGATAGAGACACAGGTGCCAGTTACCGAAGGTTACAGAGGAAGGAGGCCCAGGAAGAGTCCTCAAGGCCTTACAGAAATTATATCAGAGAGTTAATGAGGAGATCTACCAGGCCTTACTGTATGATATCAGAAAGTTAATAATGAACTTCAAAGCTTTACATGAAAAGTTATTACTATACGGTCTTATCAAAACTGTATAAAAGCTTATGTCTATTGTTCAATCTTTAGTAGAGCTGGGGAAAGTCTTCTCGGGTCGTTTATTGTGTTGATTGTGAACAATAAAGACTCTATGGCATTTAGCTGGTTGTGCGTTCATGACTTATTCCATACAATAGTGGCAAAGACTAAGAGATCAGTTTTGACACTACACTACCTCCAAACCCCGTTCGTAGTTTTAATGATAATATAGAGTAAAATAATTCAAGCTTTCCCTTTTGGTTCCCAAATCCTTTATGAAGAATTGTTTATTGTTCTGTTGTCAATCATTCTTGTGTTCATTATCCTCATTGTTTTCCCATAACTATGTCATTTTCATATCCCATTATTCATTATTATTATTATTAATTTGCATAACTTTGTTTTCATAAAACCCCATAAATTTATGTCTTGGTGATGGTATTTTATCTGTTTATATTAAGGATATATACGAAAATAAATAGAATTCTCCTCCTTTTGAGTACGAGACTGAATAGTTTTATCAGAGACATAATCGTTTGTTCTTGAGACGGTTATGAAATAGATATTCTTAGATCGAGACTGGTGCCCCGCAAGACAATCTGAAATATCATAACTACCTACTGCCAACATATTCACAACAGTTTATTGTGCAATAATTTACAGGTACAGAGATTTGCCAGGTCTTTCTTTTTTTCTTATTACCCAAGTTTACATTTGTGTCTTAATTTTGCGCTTTTCAATATTTATTTTTTACATATTTTTTTTTCTATGCATATCATAGTGTTGAGTTCAAATAAATACCAAATGTTCTAAAATACTGTATATTGTGTTTTTAAATCTTCAATCAGATACAATCAGATACTCAATTGACATTAAAGATGTTATAGAACGTAATAGCATTATAGAACATTTAAAAATAACTTCAGTTACTTTGCTGAGTATCTAATTACTTTTACAATGTGGTAACTGAGTTACTAACTCAATTACCTTTTGGAAGAAGTAATGTGTAACTGTAACTACTTTTTTAAAGTAAGATGACCAACACTGATTCTTACATACACTTCACATTTATTCATACACCAGTGCCACAGACATCTTAGGCAAGGTGTGTGGAGTGTCTTGCCCAAGGACACAACGACAGTATGTACTGGGGAGAGCGGGGATTGAACCGCCAACCTTCCAGTTACCTCTTGAGTCACAAAGTTTCATTAATTAACAGTTCCCCAAAAACTAGTTGCCCAGAGGATGTCAGCCCTAAATGCTTCAGATTCAAGTGACAACAACAAAAGCAATGCCATTTTATGCAAAATCTTTACAAAATAAATGAAAAACAAGTTAGTCACATATTTCAAACTTATTAACTTTATTTGAAACTCAGTTTTTTTTTCATCTGCATGATTTAATAATTGCCTTTATTTATGCTGAGACTACATTAATGTCAAAACTCCTATAGCGTGCAGATGCTCATACCGGCTTTACTTTGCTTTTTAATTATTTCCACCTTTAGCCAATGATTTTATGATAAAATTTTTATATTACTTTTTACTTTCTTTCAATTGTTTTTTTACTTTTAAACAAAATGTTAGGACGTGCCGAGCGACTGGAGCCTTGGTATCTATTTTTCAACATGACTGGGGTAAAAACAACTACTATAAACTCTTTCTGCCAAAATTGTTGGAAATATCAACAGGAAATCAGTGTGCTACAAACAAGATTTTGTCTTTGGAATCTGAAAGAGGACTTTAGGAGACAATTCTTCACTCAATGTCATAAGACTGTGAATTTAAACTTGAATTTACAGTGTCATTCCCAAAAATGAGCAAAGCGATGGGATTTAAACAAAATTATGCCACCTGCATAAACATAGTGCCCAGCCAAAGCAGCACTGAATCAGAAAAAAGAATGCTGGCATCACAATAGCATATGTAACATCGCCAAAGATCTAGCTAAAAAACAGATTCCAACTACTGACTGAGCTAAATGTGAATTAACCAGAAAACTCTGCTGTGACTGAAAAACAGGGAGTAAATGTTACCTATACTATGGAAAATGTGAGACATACATTTATGAAAAAGCCCCAAGAAAAAGGAGACAGAGAATCTATGCTAAAAGTGAAGGACAGAGTGTTATAATCATTTTTAATTTCTTATGGTTTATACAGTGATTGCTGGGTGCTTCTAGTTCTCTTCAGGTCATGTCAAATCTGCTCATGTCATGTCCTTCATGCTAATCCAAACATGAACTAGACATAACTTACCATGGGATGAATTCTGCACCTGGGAGCTTGTCCTCTGTAATGTAAACAATGCTTGTTGTTCCATTATTAGGCACAGTTACAACTGCTGTTGCAGGAGGAGGAGGAGTAGGATGAAGTTCTCCAGATGGTTGCCAGGGTTTTTTCTGGATGTGATGAAGAACAGATGAAGCCACACCAGGACCAGCCGAACCAAACAGGGCTGAGTCAGCGTGGTGCACCTGCCTGAACTGCAGAGTCATGTAAACAGTTCTAGAAAACAAATGCGGCCAACAGGGGGTCTCAGGCCAACACATGGTGTTTTTTTAATTGCACAGATAAATAATTATAGATTCTTTCCTACACATATTTATAATAAATTACTGTTTTATTGAACCACAGTGTCCTTTTGTTGCTGCTGTTGGTTTATGTTGCCAAGTCATGTCCTAGAGAGAGAGAGAGAGAGAAAGAAAGAGAGAAACCGAAAACAAGATAAAGAATTAGTATTGGTTTCATTTTGACAGTAATAACATTATTTGTATGACTTTATTATGGAATATATTACACAGACAAACAAATAGTGTTTGAGAGGTAACAACCATGTCTACAGCAGTGTAGATAAGTGCACCTAGAAATTCTGGTTTAAAGCTGATAAATAAAGACTTTTCCACTGCTGCATGAGAACTAAACATAATGGTTCTTGTGAGAGTGACCTCTGTGGAGTTATGTCTTTGCCAGTTCAGCTGTAGGTGGGAGCACAACTCCAGGGAGAAGACCAAGGGCCCAAGGGTCATCTGTCCACTTGTGAGTTCCCCTGGAGACTTTAGATGATTCCCCAAAATTCTGCTCTGCAGCCGAGGGATGTTGCTGTAGTCTTTGGCCACCTTTACTGTGTGGACATGTTTATTTTATTTTATTTTTTCATAATTTTATTCTTTATTTACCCAGGTGATATCCTCATTGAGATTAAAAATACCTTTTCCAAGAGTGACCTGGCCAAAATGACAGCATTACACACAGTTTTTGACAAATTCAAACCATTATCAAACACACAAATAAAAATATTTACACTCAATAATTACAAAACAGTCAGTTTGTGCAGGTTTAAAAAAACATTAAATTTACCAACCTCATTGTCACGCTTTTTAGTATAGATTAAAATTCTCCTAAAGTAACAAGTTCATATAGATTTAAGTCCTTTTGCAGTTCATTCCATGCATTTTATCACCTTAAAAACATTTCCATGGTCAAAGGGATAATTGTCTAAACCAAACTTACATTAGCAGGCAGGGACGTGCACAGACATTTTGAGGGGCAGGGGCTCAAGTGAAATAAAGGGCACTTCTCATAATTACGTATTTTTTGTCTTTTTTAAAAACAAAAAAGTATATATATATTAATGCAACACTGACTTCCTTTTAAAAAAAATAATTTAAAAAGTTAATTAATTTTATCTTCCTCAAACTCTAATTTTCAAAAGATGTCTACAAAATAATCAGTTCACACAGAAACCATGGACTCCTTAGTAGTCACTAGGTTTATAGAGCAGCAAAGGCTATGCTACTAGTTTCAAGTATATATTTAGAATAACCAAAATAACTGCATCAAGCAGAGGGTGTGTTTACTAATAATTTGTTTATTTTTTTGCACAAGGCACTACATCATTTTAATTATTTTGGTGTTATCAGAACACATAACACTTTTAAATCGACACAAATATTCACTCTAAACTGAAGAGGGTTGTTGCTGCTATTTTGTTAACTTTACTGAAAAAATCACTGCAAAAATGATTGAAAAAATACAAAAATACAGCAACTTAATAAAATTCTTACAAAAAAGGGTCTTCTACTTCAAAATAAAATTCCTCCTTCCTTCCTTACAGCGGCCAACCTTCTGGGGGCCATGTCCCTGTAGATGTTTATTACTTCACTGTGGTTTACAGGAACGTCTTTCTCAATAGTCAGGAGGAGGAGATCAGAAAGCCTTTCTTCAGTGCATAGGCTTCTGAGTGTGTCTTTAACCAGTTTGAGCTTGGAAAATGACCTCTCCACTGTTGCTGTTGACACTGGAATTGTTGCATAAGTTCTTATCATTTCCACCAGTGTTGGAAAGATATCCTGTCCACTGTTGTCTCTCAGTGTCTTTAACAGAGGTCAGGTCTAACACTTTCAGCATCTGAGTTACATGTTCTCTCTTGGGTTTTGCTTCTGGTAACTGATTGTAACCATGCATTTAGCGATTTGCTACTCTTGGCTGTTTCCTGGCGCTCCTTTTCCTTCCTTTTCTGTATCCTCTCTTTTTTTGGCATTATGCTGCCTGCCTGGCCCTGCACTGCAAGCATGATTAAAATTAATTGTTTAAATAGTTTTTGTTTCACAAGCAAAATAACTTTTTAGCTTCACACAACTAAGCATCAGAATACTGAATTGCCTTAATGTTTTAATCAAATACATAATATTATTATTTCTATGCATGTACACATACACAATAACTGATGGTGACTGACAAGGACTTAGTTTCACATTTGAGGAGGACTGCACATCACCATCATCAAATAAAACCTTCAAAATCCACATTTAGATGGAGTTTGTTTTAAACCTACTACACTCAAAAAATATTCTGTGGCGAAGTAAATATTTAACTTAACTAACTTAATAAAATCTCTGAAAATCTTACTTGATTATTTGAATTAATCTTACCAAAATAATTGAGTAAAAATTAAGTAAAATTAAACAAAAGCCAATGTCATGTATGTATTTGTGGTTGTATGGAATACTATTTTATAAAGGTATAGAGGAATATAAAAACAAGTTTTAATGTTTAATGTTAACTTATTTCTACTCAGTTTTATTTATTAATGTACAGATGCAGTTACTCAGATTTACTACATTTTTGTGTAGCCTATCCTCCATCTGTTTGCATCTGTAGATTTCTTCTAGATTCACCAATTTAGATTTCTAAATTTCAGGGGGAAAGACTCTTGATGTGAGTCATTAACTAACTGGGGACGTTCTTATTTTATTAACTTATTTTATTACATGGCTTGGTTGATCTCCAATGTAGAATGCGGTCTGTTATTTCTTGATAACAGACCGCTGTGCGGAGTATAACAGACCGTTGCCATGAAAAACCGTAGAGACGGAGCGTACTATTTTCTTTAGCGGAAGCAATACAATCGGGTTTAAATCAATAAACTCCCTTTTAATATTTTGTGTCAAATTATTTATTTATTTGGTAGGTAGCCATGTAATAAGCAGGAGGATAATGTATAGCGATTATCCCTTACACAGCTCTAGTCTAGTAGCTCATGAGGCATGCATGCTAGCAAAACAATGCTAAGTTATATTTGCCTTTGGCTAATCAGCAGTAAATTCGAGCATTATTCGAGGCACTTGTATTTTAATCTTTTGTTCATCGCCAGCTCCACTCACCTCAGCACAAACCAAGAAAAACACTGCTGGGAGGGGCTGCTGCTGCCTGCAGGTGTGTGTCTGTGTATCTGATGTGCGCCGCTGAGCGCAAAGGGGGAAGGGAGGGGGGTTAGGGGTCAATGAGCGCTTCAGAACTCCTGCACTGATATTTAGATATACTATTCTTCAATAAATATATTTGTTTGACAGGGAAGCTGTGCGCAAACAGGAATATATATATTATTAAAAAAAAAAAAAGCACCCCAGAAAAAAGGGCACTTTCTCTCCAGGAATAAAAAGGGCAGGTGCTCAAGCCCCCTTTGATGTCTATGTGTGCACGTACCTGTTAGCAGGTTAGATTACTGTAATGGCCTGCTCACTAGTCTCTCAAAACAAGGGTTAAGACAGCTGCAGCTTATTCAGAACGCTGCTGCTCGGGTTCTAACCAAAACCAGGAAGTACAACCACATCAGTCCAGTTTTAAAATCTCTTTTAGAGACCAAAATATATTTCTGACATGCTTGTTGTTTATGAACCTTCGTAAACTCTGAGAACATCTGAGTTAGAACTAAACAGGGTAAAGCAGCGTTTAAGTTTCATGCAGCAAAAAACCTGGAAAAGCTTCAACTTTAAAAATGTTCAAGGCAAGGTTTAAAACCTGTGTATGAATTGTACTATATAAATAAAATTGCCTTGCAAACTCTGGGAACCACCATCAGTATGTTCTTTTGAGAACGCAGAGCATTCTGTTGTTGGTTTTTACGCATGTATGTGCAGAGGTAAGATGGGAGGAGCCCAAGAGTACATTTATAAATGAAAGTCAGCAAATGAGACCACCTGAAGAACTGGAGCATTCAATGTACAATAGTAATCACAGTTTCCACAGCTAGCACAGTGATAAACAGTGACCAGTTTTTTTTTTAGAGATAATCAGATGCATTTATAAAAAGGATATCGCCGAAAACCAATAAAGGAAAAAAAGTTGCAGAAATGAAACGTTTCCTGGTATTAACAGAGAAACAGGATTTGTTTCTGAAAAGAAAACTTAGCTTTAGCTTCAGTTTACGTACAAGATAATCAATCTGTTGCTTGAAGGACAGATTTTCATCAATAACAAAGCCTAAATACTTGTAAGAAGAGACCATTTGGATTTCTTTTAGGGGAGCTGAGAGGGGAGTCGTTTTCTATAGACCATAACTTTAGATCTGTCTGCATTTTTAGCCTCAGCTAATTTAGATAAGACTGATAACTGTGTCATCAGCATAAAAGTAAAAAAAAAAGCATTTGACACATTTTGCCAAAGATTATTCACATAAATGGAGTACAGAAATGGGCCCAAAACAGAACCCTGGAGAACTCCTTTAGTTATTGGAAGAAAGGTGGAGGACATGCCATTGAGTTGTACACACTGAGTTCTACCTGACAGATAGTTAGAAAACCAGCAGTTAGCCAGACACTGAAATGTTTATCTCGTGTATCTCATGTATCTCGTATCTCGTTTAAACACAATTTGAGGGCTGCTTTTGGTCATTTTTGTTTGTCTAACTGTGGTGATAATGCAATGGTCACTTAAATCATTGGCAAATGTCCACCAGTATACAAACCTGAAAAAAAGTAGGGACACTGTACAAATTGTAAAAAAAAAAACAGAATGCAATGATGTGAAAGTTTCAAATGTATATCTTTATTTAGAATACAACATAGATGACAAATCAAATGTTAAAACATTAATAAAAATGTGATGATGGCTGATGTATATTAATTGTTGAAATGTAAAAGAAACTCTAATTTAACTGTACTCCAATGTGACAGGGCCAAACTGAAAGGAAAGATTTCAGTGGAGCAGGAGGGGAGCTAAAATTACAAGTGCAATCGTGGAATTGATCCATGTTTGGCCTGAAGCACATTTTTCTTATTAAGTTACATTTAGTTACTAAATCTGAGTGAATCTGAGTGACTTTCAAACATGGGTAATTAAATGTATCTAACTGAAAAAACTTTTACCTTTAAGACACATACACACATACACTACATTGAACCCTTTTGCAGTTGGAAGTATTCCATAAATCCCAAGTGTGTCTTCAAATAAGTCACATGGTTTTTGGGAAATCATTGCATGAAGCAAAGTTTCACTTTTATTTTCTCTTACTATCCCTATATATAAGGGGCATTAACAGAGAGGCTGACCCAAGAAAAACCCTTCAGAGCTTTGATGCTTTTCTCTGGACAAGATCACAAGACAAAGGTATGTACATTTCCATATTCTGATCAATCCTTTATACTGTCTTTAGTGTCTGGGAGGATCTGTGCATAGATCTGCAGTTATCTGTGAATTAAGAAATAACAATAAACAAACATTATTAATTCAAGTGATGGGAATGTGAAGCCTATATGTTAGTTATGTTATTACAGTATATGTTATATTATTAGGCCCGAGCCGGTGATGACCGGGAGGGCCTATTGTTTTTGCTCGGATTTTTTTTTTTTGGATTTGGAATTGAAAATGTGAACCGACTTAAAATACACCTCTTTTTTAAAAGTACACAGACAATAGCTGCTTCATTCCACAGACACCAAACTTGGGCAAAATGAGCTAAACACATGTATGTAAAATAGACAAGCGTTTTTCTAGACTTTTTTGCTCGAGTTATATTTTTTTTAATTATAATTCGGTATATATTTTTTTATCATATTTTTTCTGCAAAATGATCCTCAATTTAACCCAGTAAACGTACAACTAAAAGTAATTTTTATTGGTCCCAGACTTCAAGCCCAGCGAAAAATTTATGTATTTGAAGTCCCGAAAAAAATACGAAAAATGACTCAGTGGCGACCCCTAGAAAAGTCAAAATACATTGGTTCTATGGAAAATGAAAGTAAATTTTTCCAATGTAGAAATACAAAACTTGGTACATCCATAGGACACCTCAGGGCAAACAGAAAAGTTTATTACAGCCATACCGTAAACTCAACAGAAAATCTACTATGTTGAGTGGAATGCGTGACCACCTAAATCACACCCCTTGTGTCTAAAGACTTTTCATCTAAACAGCTCCAAATTTGGTGAGTATCATCTAGACACATGTGCCAAAAAAAGTTATCAATTTGTTTTTTGATACATTTGTGGCTGTGGTCGTAATGAGTCTGTGAAGAGGCAACTATTGGGAAATAAATGGCATTTCCCAATTGCCAGGATCCTTCCTTTAGAGGAGGCCCCTCCAGAGCCACGGCTAGAGTCTTAGAAAACTCCTCAGAATCCTTTTACCGTGAAGTTTACGCTTTAAAGCACGAAATGCACTCCTCCGAGTGCATGTGTCCCCGTCTCAAGGAAGGCGAGGGCCTTTATCGCCGCTATCTTTAATTAGGCCGAGCCGGTGATGACCGGGAGGGCCTATTGTTTTGCTCGGATTTTTTTTTTTTTTTCTTTTCCACCTATCATCCTAATTTTGACCCAGTGAACATGAACGAAAAGTCATTTTTATTGGTCACAGCCTTCAAGCCCGGCGAAAAATTTATGTATTTGAAGTCGCGAAAAATACGAAAAATGACTCAGTGGCGACCCTAGAAAAGTCAAAATACATTGGGACTATGGAAAGTGAAAGTAACTTTTTTCCAACGTAGAAAAATGAAACTTGGTACATCCATAAGACACCTCAGGGCAAACAGAAAAGTCATTGACAGTCACACCCTAAACTCAACAGGATGTCCGCCATGTGGGGTGAAAACGCGGCCACTAAAATCGCACCCTCTTGGGCAAAAGATGCAAATCATTGTGTTTTAATCTAAATGGCCCCAAATTTGGTGAGTATCATCTAGACGTGTGCCAACCAAAGTTGTGACTTTGTTTATGATATCTTATCGGGTATGGGTGTGGCAAGCCTGTAACGAGGTGGCCATTTTTGTGAAAATAAAACGTCTCTTAACTCTCAAACGCCTTCTCGGATCGAGTTGGACCCAAAAAGGCGTTTGTGCACATTCATGACCTGAACACAAAAATATGTAAATAAAAGGGTTATCTTTAGAAATGGCTCTCCAGCGCCCCTACAAACTTATAATGGGACCCAAGAATTTAGTTTGTCATAGAGACATAAAATTTGGTACACACATCTCTTATGTCATGTGAGCATAAAAGCCAATGACAACCACCCCCAATCTATAAATGTGTTGCCATAGCAACGTCCCAAAAAATGTGAAAAAAGTCAATGGGAAGTGAAATTTTTAGTTTGTTGTAGGCAAATAAAACTTGGTACACACATCCACCATGGGCTTATGAACAAAAAGCCAATGGGGACCACACCCTATCACACACAGGAAGGCGGCCATTTTGAATTGAAAATGTGAACCGACTTAAAATACACCTCTTTTTAAAAGTACACAGAAAAAGCTGCTTCATTCCACAGACACCAAACTTGGGCAAAATGAGCTAAACACATGTATGTAAAAGAGACAAGTGTTTTTCTAGACTTTTTTGCTCGAGTTATATATTTTTTTATTATAATTCGGTATATATTTAGGCCCGAGCCGGTGATGGCCGGGAGGGCCTATTGTTTTTGCTCGGATTTTTTTTTTTTTTATCTTTATTGTGACCAAATGATCCTAAATTTGACCCAGTGAACATGCACAAAAAGTCATTATATTGGTCCCAGACTTCAAGCTCGGCAAAAATGGTATGTATTTGAAGACGCCGAAAAAAAAATACGAAAAATGACTCAGTGGCGACCCCTACAAAATCAAAATACATTGGGCCTATGGAAAGTGAAAGTAACTTTTTTCCAACGTAGAAAAATGAAACTTGGTATATCCATAGGACACCTCAGGGCAAACAGAAAAGTCAATGACAGTCACACCCTAAACTTAACAGGAAGTCCGCCATGTGGGGTGAAAGCATAGCCACTAAAATCGCACCCCTTGCGCAGAAAGATGCAAATCATTGTGTTTTAATCTAAATGGCCCCAAATTTGGTGAGTATCATCTAGACACGTGTGCCAACCAAAGTTGTGACTTTGTTGTTGATATCTTATCGGGTATGGGTGTGGCAAGCCTGTAACGAGGTGGCCATTTTTGTGAAAATAAAACGTCTCTTAACTCTCAAACGCCTTCTCGGATCGAGTTGGACCCAAAAGGCGTTTGTGCACATTCATGACCTGAACACAAAATATGTAAATAAAGGGTTATCTTTAGAAATGGCTCTCCAGCGCCCCTACAAACTTATAATGGACCCAAGAATTTAGTTTGTCATAGAGACATAAAAAATTTTGTACACATCTCTTATGTCATGGCGAGCATAAAGCCAATGACAACCACCCCTATCTATAAATGTGTTGCCATAGCAACGTCCCAAAAATGTGAAAAAGTCAATGGGAAGTGAAATTTTTAGTTTGTTGTAGGCAAATAAAACTTGGTACACACATCCACCATGGGCTTATGAACAAAAAGCCAATGGGGACCACACCTATCACACACAGGAAGGCGGCCATTTTGAATTGAAAATGTGAACCGACTTAAAATACACCTCTTTTTAAAAGTACACAGAAAAAGCTGCTTCATTCCACAGACACCAAACTTGGGCAAAATGAGCTAAACACATGTATGTAAAATGAGACAAGTGTTTTCTAGACTTTTTGCTCGAGTTATATTTTTATTATAATTGGTATATATTTTTATTATAATTTTTCTGCAAAATGATCCTCAATTTAACCCAGTAAACGAACAACTAAAAGTCATTTTTATTGGTCCCAGACTTCAAGCCTGGCAAAAAATTTATGTATTTGAAGTCCCGAAAAAAATACGAAAAATGACTCAGTGGCGACCCTAGAAAAGTCAAAATACATTGGGCCTATGGAAAGTGAAAGTAACTTTTTCCAACGTAGAAAAATGAAACTTGGTACATCCATAGGACACCTCAGGGCAAACAGAAAAGTCAATGACAGTCACACCTAAACTCAACAGGAAGTCCGCCATGTGGGGTGAAAGCGCGGCCACTAAATCGCACCCCTTGCGCAGAAAGATGCAAATCATTGTGTTTTAATCTAAATGGCCCCAAATTTGGTGAGTATCATCTAGACACATGTGCCAACCAAAGTTGTGACTTTGTTGTTGATATCTTATCGGGTATGGGTGTGGCAAGCCTGTAACGAGGTGGCCATTTTTGTGAAAATAAAGCGTCTCTTAACTCTCAAGCGGCTTCTCGGATCGAGTTGGACCCAAAAAGCGTTTGTGCACATTCATGACCTGAACACAAAAATATGTAAATAAAGGGTTATCTTTAGAAATGGCTCTCCAGCGCCCCTACAAACTTATAATGGGACCCAAGAATTTAGTTTGTCATAGAGACATAAAATTTGGTACACACATCTCTTATGTCATGACGAGCATAAAAGCCAATGACAACCACCCCCTATCTATAAATGTGTTGCCATAGCAACGTCCCAAAAAATGTGAAAAAAGTCAATGGGAAGTGAAAATTTTAGTTTGTATTTGTGCAAATGAAACTTGGTACACACATCCACCATGGGCTTATGCCGACTTAAAATACACCTCTTTTTAAAAGTACACAGACAATAGCTGCTTCATTCCACAGACACCAAACTTGGGCAAAATGAGCTAAACACATGTATGTAAAATAGACAAGCGTTTTTCTAGACTTTTTGCTCGAGTTATATTTTTTTCTTATAATTGGTATATATTTTTATCATATTTTTCTGCAAAATGATCCTCAATTTAACCCAGTAAACGTGCAACTAAAGTCATTTTTATTGGTCCCAGACTTCAAGCCCAGCGAAAAATTTATGTATTTGAAGTCCCGAAAAAAATACGAAAAATGACTCAGTGGCGACCCTAGAAAAGTCAAAATACATTGGGCCTATGGAAAAGTGAAAGTAACTTTTTCCAATGTAGAAATAATGAAACTTGGTACATCCATAGGACACCTCAGGGCAAACAGAAAAGTTTATTACAGCCATATCGTAAATTTCAACAGGAAATCTACTATGTTGGGTGGAATGCGTGACCACCTAAATCGCACCCCTTGTGCTAAAGGCTTTTCATCTAAACAGCTCCAAATTTGGTGAGTTTCATCTAGACACGTGTGCAAAAAAAAGTTATCAATTTGTTTTTTGTTACATTTGTGGCTGTGGTCGTAATGAGTCTGTGAAGAGGCAGCCATTTCTTTGGGAAATAAATGCCATTTCCCAATTGCCAGGATCTTTCCTTTGGAGGAGGCCCCTCCAGAGCCAAGACTAGAGTCTTAGAAAACTCCTCAGAATCCTTTGGAACTTGTAACCTTGTACTTTTAGACAAGTAATATTTACATTTTGCCTTTTTAAACAGGGGGGTGCAGCGATTCCTGAGTCATCTCAAATCTCCAGCCAGTACTTTGTTTTTCTCGCCTTAGCCCAAGCATAATCTATTATTTTCAAAGGTTCAGACAGCTCCCAGGAAAACCAGGGATTGTGGAGACCTTTAACTCTAAATTACAAGGTGGTGTAGCAGGCCCCAGCAGTAGCACAGGCCCGGTTATTTGACATTACCGTGAAGTTTACGCTTTAAAGCACGAAATGCAATCCTCCAGTGCATGTGTCCCAGCGGTCTCAAGGGAGGCGAGGCCTTTATCGCCGCGCTCTTTAATTCGGTATATATTTTTTTTATCATATTTTTTCTGCAAAATGATCCTCAATTTAACTCAGTAAACGAACAACTAAAAGTAATTTTTATTGGTCCCAGACTTCGAGCCCGGCGAAAAATTATGTATTTGAAGTCCCCGAAAAAAAAATACGAAAAATGACTCAGTGGCGACCCCTAGAAAAGTCAAAATACATTGGGTATGGAAAGTGAAAGTAAATTTTCCAATGTAGAAATACAAAACTTGGTACATCCATAGGACACCTCAGGGCAAACAGAAAAGTTTATTACAGCCATACCGTAAACTCAACAGGAAATCTATGTTGGGTGGAATACATGACCACCTAAATCGTACACTTTGTGCTAAAGGGTTTTCATCTAAACAGCTCCAAATTTGCTTTAAAGCACGACATGCAATCCTCCGAATGCATGTGTCTCCGCGGTCTCAAGGGAGGCGAGGGCCTTTATCGCTGCGGCTTTAATTAGGCGAGCCGGTGATGACGGGAGGGCCTATTGTTTTGCTCGGATTTTTTTTTTTTTTTTTATTTTCTTCCGACCCAATGATCCTAAATTTGACCCAGTGAACATGCACGAAAAGTCATTTTTATTGGTCCCAGACTTCAAGCTCGGCGAAAAATTTATGTATTTGAAGTCGCCGAAAAAAAAATACAAAAAATGACTCAATGGCGACCCCTACAAAATCAAAATACATTGGGCCTATGGAAAGTGAAAGTAACTTTTTTCCAACGTAGAAAAATGAAACTTGGTATATCCATAGGACACCTCAGAACAAACAGAAAAGTCAATGACAGTCACACCTAAACTTAACAGGAAGTCCGCCATGTGGGGTGAAAAGCGGCCACTAAAATCGCACCTCTTGCGCAGAAAGATGCAAATCATTGTGTTTTAATCTAAATGGCCCCAAATTTGGTGAGTATCATCTAGACACGTGTGCCAACCAAAGTTGTAACTTTGTTGTTGATATCTTATCGGGTATGGGTGTGGCAAGCCTGTAACGAGGTGGCCATTTTGTGAAAATAAAACGTCTCTTAACTCTCAAACGCCTTCTCAGATCGAGTTGGACCCAAAAAGGCGTTTGTGCACATTCATGACCTGAACACAAAAATATGTAAATAAAGGGTTATCTTTAGAAATGGCTCTCCAGCGCCCCTACAAACTTATAATGGGACCCAAGAATTTAGTTTGTTATAGAGAAATAAAATTTGGTACACACATCTCTTATGTCATGACGAGCATAAAAGCCAATGACAACCACCCCCTATCTATAAATATGTTGCCATAGCAACGTCCCAAAAAATGGAAAAAGTCAATGGGAAGTGAAATTTTTAGTTTGTTGTAGGCAAATGAAACTTGGTACACACATCCAGTATGGGCTTATGAACAAAAGCCAATGGGGACCACACCTATCACACACACGGGAAAGCGGCCATTTTGAATTGAAAATGTGAACCGACTTAAAATACACCTCTTTTTTAAAAGTACACAGACAATAGCTGCTTCATTCCACAGACACCAAACTTGGGCAAAAGGAGCTAAACACATGTATGTAAAATAGACAAGCGTTTTTCTAGACTTTTTTGCTCGAGTTATATTTTTTTTTATTATAATTCGGTATATATTTTTTTATCATATTTTTTCTGCAAAATGATCCTAAATTTGACCCAGTAAACATGCAACTAAAAGTCATTTTTATTGGTCCCAGACTTCAAGCTCGGCGAAAAATTTATGTATTTGAAGTCGCCGAAAAAAAAATATGAAAAATGACTCAGTGGCGACCCCTACAAAAGTCAAAATACATTGGGCCTATGGAAAGTGAAAGTAACTTTTTTCCAACGTAGAAAAATGAAACTTGGTACATCCATAGGACACCTCAGGGAAAACAGAAAAATGTATTACAGCCATATCGTAAACTCAACAGGAAATCTACTATGTTGGGTGTATGCGTGACCACCTAAATTGCACCCCTTGTGTCTAAAGGCTTTTCATCTAAACAGCTCCAAATTTGGTGAGTATCATCTAGACACGTGTGCAAAAAGTTATCAATTTGTTTTTGATACATTTGTGGCTGTGGTCGTAATGAGTCTGTGAAGAGGCAACTATTGGGAAATAAATGCCATTTCCCAATTGCCAGGATCCTTCTCAACAGAAAATGTTGGTTGGAATACATGACCACCTAAATCGTACACTTTGTGCTAAAGGGTTTTCATCTAAACAGCTCCAAATTTGCTTTAAAGCACGACATGCAATCCTCCGAATATATGTGTCCCTCTCAGGCGAGGGCCTTTATCGCGCTTATTAGCCGGTGATGGGGAGGGCCTATTGTTTTTATCTTTCTTCTTCTGCAAAATGATCCTAAATTTGACCCAGTGAACGTGCAGTCATTTTTATTGGTCCAATTTTTCAAGCTCAAATTTAAGTATTTGAAGTCCTAAAAAAATACAAAAATGACTCAGTGGCGGCCCCTAGAAAAGTCAAAATACATTGGGCCTATGGAAAGTGAAAGTAACTTTTTCCAACGTAGAAAAATGAAACTTGGTACATCCATAGGACACCTCAGGGCAAACAGAAAAGTCAATGACAGCCACACCTAAACTTCAACAGGAAGTCCGCCATGTGGGGTGAAACGGCCACTAAAATCGCACCCTTGCGCAAAAAGATGCAAATCATTGTGTTTTAATCTAAATGGCCCCAAATTTGGTGAGTATCATCTAGACACGTGTGCCAACCAAAGTTGTGACTTTGTTGTTGATATCTTATCGGGTATGGGTGTGGCAAGCCTGTAACGAGGTGGCCATTTTTGTGAAAATAAAGCGTCTCTTAACTCTCAAAGCGCCTTCTCGGATCGAGTTGACCTAAAAAGGCGTTTGTGCACATTCATGACCTGAACACAAAAATATGTAAATAAAAGGGTTATCTTTAGAAATGGGTCTCCAGCGCCCCTACAAACTTATAATGGGACCCAAGAATTTAGTTTGTCATAGAGACATGAAATTTGGTACACACATCTCTTATGTCATGACGAGCATAAAAGCCAATGACAACCACCCCCTATCTATAAATGTGTTGCCATAGCAACGTCCCAAATATGTGGAAAAAGTCAATGGGAAGTGAAAATTTTAGTTTGTCGTAGGCAAATGAAACTTGGTACACACATCCAGCATGGGCTTATGAACAAAAAGCCAAAGGGGACTACACCTTATCACACACGGAAGGCGGCCATTTTGAATTGAAAATGTGAACCGACTTAGAATACACCTCTTTTAAAACAACAGAAAATAGCTGCTTCATTCCACAGACACCAAACTTGGGCAAAATGAGCTAAACACGTGTGTAAAATAGACAGGTGTTTTTCTAGACTTTTTTGCTCGAGTTATATTTTTTTTATTATAATTTGGTATATATTTTTATTATAATTTTTCTGAAAAATGATTTTCAATTTGACCCAGTAAACGTGCAACTAAAAGTCATTTTTATTGGTCCCAGACTTCAAGCCCGGCAAAAATTTATGTATTTGAAGTCCCCGAAAAAAAAATATGAAAAATGACTCAGTGGCGACCCCTAGAAAAGTCAAAATACATTGGGCCTATGGAAAGTGAAAGTAAATTTTTCCAATGTAGAAATACAAAACTTGGTACATCCATAGGACACCTCAGGGCAAACAGAAAAGTTTATTACAGCCATACCGTAAACTCAACAGAAAATCTACTTTGTTGGGTGGAATGCGTGACCACCTAAATCGCACCCCTTGTGTCTAAAGGCTTTTCATCTAAACAGCTCCAAATTTGGTGAGTATCATCTAGACACGTGTGCAAAAAAGTTATCAATTTGTTTTTTGATACATTTGTGGCTGTGGTCGTAATGAGTCTGTGAAGAGGCAACCTTTGGGAAATAAATGCCATTTCCCAATTGCCAGGATCCTTCCTTTAGAGGAGGCCCTCCAGAGCCACGGCTAGAGTCTTAGAAAACTCCTCAGAATTCTTTGGAACTTGTAAACTTGTACTTTTAGACAAGTTACATTTACATTTTGCCTTTTTAAACAGGGGGGTGCAGCGATTCCTGAGTCATCTCAAATCTCCAGCCAGTACTTTGTTTTTCTCGCCTTAGCCCAAGCATAATCTATTATTTTCAAAGGTTCAGACAGCTCCCAGGAAAACCAGGGATTGTGGAGACCTTTAACTCTAAATTACAAGGTGGTGTAGCAGGCCCAAGCAGTAGCACAGGCCCGGTTATTTGACATTACCGTGAAGGTTACGCTTTAAAGCACGAAATGCAATCCTCCGAGTGCATGTGTCCCCGCGGTCTCAAGGGAGGCGAGGGCCTTTATCGCCGCTATGCTTTAATTAGGCCCGAGCCGGTGATGGCCGGGAGGGCCTATTGTTTTTGCTCGGATTTTTTTTTTTTTTTTTTTTTTTTTATCTTTATTGTGACCAAATGATCCTAAATTTGACCCAGTGAACATGCACAAAAAGTCATTATATTGGTCCCAGACTTCAAGCTCGGCAAAAATGGTATGTATTTGAAGTCGCCAAAAAAATACGAAAAATGACTCAGTGGCGAATTCCCTACAAAATCAAAATACATTGGGCCTATGGAAAGTGAAAGTAACTTTTTCCAACGTAGAAAAATGAAACTTGGTATATCCATAGGACACCTCAGGGCAAACAGAAAAGTCAATGACAGTCACACCCTAAACTTAACAGGAAGTCCGCCATGTGGGGTGAAACGCGCCACTAAAATCGCACTTGCGCAGAAAGATGCAAATCATTGTGTTTTAATCTAAATGGCCCCAAATTTGGTGAGTATCATCTAGACACATGTGCCAACCAAAGTTGTGACTTTGTTGTTGATATCTTATCGGGTATGGGTGTGGCAAGCCTGTAACGAGGTGGCCATTTTTGTGAAAATAAAACGTCTCTTAACTCTCAAACGCCTTCTCGGATCGAGTTGGACCCAAAAAGGCGTTTGTGCACATTCATGACCTGAACACAAAAATATGTAAATAAAAGGGTTATCTTTAGAAATGGCTCTCCAGCGCCCCTACAAACTTATAATGGACCCAAGAATTTAGTTTGTCATAGAGACATAAAATTTTGTACACACATCTCTTATGTCATGACGAGCATAAAAGCCAATGACAACCACCCCCTATCTATAAATGTGTTGCCATAGCAACGTCCCAAAAATGTGAAAAAAGTCAATGGGAAGTGAAATTTTTAGTTTGTTGTAGGCAAATAAAACTTGGTACACACATCCACCATGGGCTTATGAACAAAAAAGCCAATGGGGACCACACCCTATCACACACAGGAAGGCGGCCATTTTGAATTGAAAATGTGAACCGACTTAAAATACACCTCTTTTTTAAAAGTACACAGAAAAAGCCTGCTTCATTCCACAGACACCAAACTTGGGCAAAATGAGCTAAACACATGTATGTAAATGAGACAAGTGTTTTTCTAGACTTTTTTGCTCGAGTTATATTTTTTTATTATAATTCGTATATATTTTTAATTATAATTTTTCTGTAAAATGATCCTCAATTAAACCCAGTAAACGAACAACTAAAAGTCATTTTTATTGGTCCCAGACTTCAAGCCTGGCAAAAATTTATGTATTTGAAGTCGCCGAAAAAAATACGAAAAATGACTCAGTGGCGACCCTACAAAAGTCAAAATACATTGGGCCTATGGAAAGTGAAAGTAACTTTTTCCAACGTAGAAAAATGAAACTTGGTATATCCATAGGACACCTCAGGGCAAACAGAAAAGTCAATGACAGTCACACCCTAAACTTAACAGGAAGTCCGCCATGTGGGGTGAAACGCTGCCACTAAAATCGCACTTTTGCGCAGAAAGATGCAAATCATTGTGTTTTAATCTAAATGGCCCCAAATTTGGTGAGTATCATCTAGACACGTGTGCCAACCAAAGTTGTGACTTTGTTGTTGATATCTTATCGGGTATGGGTGTGGCAAGCCTGTAACGAGGTGGCCATTTTTGTGAAAATAAACGCCTCTTAACTCTCAAACGCCTTCTCGGATCGAGTTGGACCCAAAAAGGCGTTTGTGCACATTCATGACCTGAACACAAAAATATGTAAATAAAAGGGTTATCTTTAGAAATGGCTCTCCAGCGCCCCTACAAACTTATAATGGACCCAAGAATTTAGTTTGTCATAGAGACATAAAATTTGGTACACACATCTCTTATGTCATGACGAGCATAAAAGCCAATGACAACCACCCCTATCTATAAATGTGTTGCCATAGCAATGTCCCAAAAATGTGAAAAAAGTCAATGGGAAGTGAAATTTTTAGTTTGTTGTAGGCAAATGAAACTTGGTACACATATCCATCATGGGCTTATGAACAAAAAGCCAATGGGGACCACACCCTATCACACACGGAAGGCGGCCATTTTGAATTGAAAATTTGGTCCGACTTAAAATACACCTCTTTTTAAAAGTACACAGAAAAAGCTGCTTCATTCCACAGACACCAAACTTGGGCAAAATGAGCTAAACACATGTATGTAAATGAGACAAGTGTTTTTCTAGACTTTTTTGCTCGAGTTATATTTTTTTTTATTATAATTCGGTATATATTTTTTTATTATAATTTTTCTGCAAAATGATTCTCAATTTGACCCAGTAAACCAACAACTAAAAGTCATTTTTATTGGTCCCAGACTTCAAGCCCGGCAAAAAATATATGTATTTGAAGTCCCCAAAAAAAAATGAAAAATGACTCAGTGGCGACCCTAGAAAAGTCAAAATACATTGGGCCTATGGAAAGTGAAAGTAACTTTTTCCAACGTTGAAAAAATGAAACTTAGTACATCAATAGGACACCTCAGGGCAAACAGAAAAGTCTATGACAGCCACACCCTAAACTTAACAGGAAGTCCGCCATGTGGGGTGAAACGCATACTCACTAAAATCGCACTTGCGCAGAAAGATGCAAATCATTGTGTTTTAATTTAAATGGCCCCAAATTTGGTGAGTATCATCTAGACACGTGTGCCAACCAAATTTGTGACTTTGTTGTTGATATCTTATCGGGTATGGGTGTGGCAAGCCTGTAACGAGGTGGCCATTTTGGGAAAATAAAATGTCTCTTATCTCTCAAACGCCTTCTCGGATCGAGTTGGACCCAAAAAGGCGTTTGTGCACATTCATGACCTGAACACAAAGATATGTAAATAAAAGGGTTATCTTAAGAAATGGCTCTCCAGCGCCCCCTACAAACTTATAATGGGACCCAAGAATTTAGTTTGTCATAGAGACATGGAATTTGGTACACACATCTCCTATGTCATGAGGAGCATAAAAGCATATTTTTTTTATTATAATTCGGTATATATTTTTTTATCATATTTTTTCTGCAAAATGATCCTCAATTTGACCCAGTAAACGTGCAACTAAAAGTCATTTTTATTGGTCCCAGTAGGGCTGTGTTTCGATTCAAATTTCAAGAATCGATTCGATTCCGATTCTCAAGATCTTGAATCGATTATCATTATTCGATTCGATCCGATTCGATCCGATCTTCGAGATTTAGATAAGTGTTTTTGAAGAAAGCATTTTTTTCCAGCTGTTACCTGAATTAGAGGACTGTAGTTATGCAACATATTGATACTATTATTATAGACATTCAACTGCAAATTAATGGAGTATTGATGGTTGTAAAGAAAAATCCCCCTTCCAGAGTGTTGATACAACTGCTTTCACAAAATTTCACAATACTGGTGTAGATGAGGACGCAGAGGTATATCAGCAGTAGTGCAATGAAAGAACTTTGCGATGTGCCTTACTCTCCCAAGAAGGCGTGCAACATTCGGCAGTTTGAGACCAGCTTGCGAGGCCAGGTAGATTATGTGCGCGAAGCAGCCGACGTGGGTTAGTCCCGTAATCTCAACCGCACGGATCAAATTCGCCACGTTGTCAGTGACTATGGCTGGGTCTTTACTCAGCAGCCCCCACTCCTCCATAGCTTTGGTTAACATTTCAGCTAGACTGACAGAGCGATGGTCCGTTTGAACTTCGGTTGTCTGCAGAACATAAGACACGAGGTTCCAGAGCTCGTCTATGTAGTGTGCTGTCACACTCATGTAAGATTCCGTAGATACGGATGTCCAGGTGTCACTCGTAATGCCCACCCTCTCTGCGGTCTTTTAAGCTTACACGTTACACCATCTTTTACTGTCTGGTACAGACAGCGTTAGCGTTTCTGGAGTTTTCAAAGCAGCCATGTTCGTTGTTTTAATGTCCTTCCACCTCGCGCATGCGTGAATTACGCGCAAATTAAAATTCACGGGAAAATTTAGGCCTATTATTAAATCGATCCTCTGAGTTACGAATCGATCTTTAGAAATTAATATGAAAATCGATTCAGAATTGGTGAATCGATTTTTTCAACACAGCCCTAGGTCCCAGACTTCAATTCCGGCGAAAAATTGATGTATTTGAAGTCCCCGAAAAAAAAATATGAAAAATGACTCAGTGGCGACCCCTAGAAAAGTCAAAATACATTGGTTCTATGGAAAATGAAAGTAAATTTTTCCAATGTAGAAATACAAAACTTGGTACATCCATAGGACACCTTAGGGCAAACAGAAAAGTTTATTACAGCCATACCGTAAACTCAACAGAAAATCTATGTTGGGTGGAATGCGTGACCACCTAAATCGCACCCCTTCTGTCTAAAGGCTTTTCATCTAAACAGCTCCAAATTTGGTGAGTATCATCTAGACACGTGTGCAAAAAAGTTATCAATTTGTTTTTTGATACATTTGTGGCTGTGGTCGTAATGAGTCTGTGAAGAGGCAACTATTGGGAAATAAATGCCATTTCCCAATTGCCAGGATCCTTCCTTTAGAGGAGGCCCCTCCAGAGCCAAGGCTAGAGTCTTAGAAAACTCCTCAGAATCCTTTTACCGTGAAGTTTACGCTTTAAAGCACGAAATGCACTCCTCCGAGTGCATGTGTCCTGGTCTCAAGAGAGGCGAGGCCTTTATCGCCGCTATGGGCTTTAATTAGGCCCGAGCCGGTGATGACCGGGAGGGCCTATTGTTTTTGCTCGGATTTTTTTTTTTTTATTTATTTTTTATTTTATTTTCCACCTATGATCCTAAATTTGACCCAGTGAACATGAACGAAAAGTCATTTTTATGGGTCCCAGCCTTCAAGCCGGGCGAAAAATTGATGTATTTGAAGGCGCCGAAAAAAAAATACGAAAAATGACTCAGTGGCGAATACAAAATCAAAATACATTGGGCCTATGGAAAGTGAAAGTAACTTTTATCCAACGTAGAAAAAAGAAACTTGGTACATCCATAGGACACCTCAGGGCAAACAGAAAAGTCAATGACAGCCACACCCTAAACTTAACAGGAAGTCCGCCATGTGGGGTGAAACGTGCGCCACTAAAATCGCACTTGGCGCAGAAAGATGCAAATCATTGTGTTTTAATCTAAATGGCCTCAAAAAATTTGGTGAGTATCATCTAGACACGTGTGCCAACCAAAGTTGTGACTTTGTTGTTGATATCTTATCGGGTATGGGTGTGGCAAGCCTGTAACGAGGTGGCCATTTTTGTGAAAATAAAACGCCTTATCTCTCAAACGCCTTCTCGGATCGAGTTGGACCCAAAAAGGCGTTTGTGCACATTCATGACCTGAACACAAAAATATGTAAATAAAAGGGTTATCTTTAGAAATGGCTCTCCAGCGCCCCTACAAACTTATAATGGACCCAAGAATTTAGTTTGTCATAGAGACATAAAATTTGTACACACATCTCTTATGTCATGACGAGCATAAAAGCCAATGACAACCACCCCTATCTATAAATGTGTTGCCATAGCAACGTCCAAATATTTGGAAAAAGTCAATGGAAGTGAAAATTTTAGTTTTGTCGTAGGCAAATGAAACTTGGTACACACATCCAGCATGGGCTTATGAGCAAAAAGCCAATGGGGACCACACCCTATCACACACGGAAGGCGGCCATTTTGAATTGAAAATGTGAACCGACTTAGAATACACCTCTTTTTAAAAGTACAGACAATAGCTGCTTCATTCCACAGACACCAAACTTGGGCAAAATGAGCTAAACACATGTATGTAAAATAGACAAGCGTTTTTCTAAACTTTTTGCTCGAGTTATATTTTTTTATTATAATTCGGTATATATTTTTTATTATAATTTTTCTGCAAAATGATCCTCAATTTGACCCTGTAAACCAACAAGTAAAAGTCATTTTTATTGGTCCCAGACTTCAAGCCTGGCGAAAAATTTATGTATTTGAAGTCCCCGGAAAAAAAAAAACGAAAAATGACTCAGTGGCGACCCTAGAAAAGTCAAAATACATTGGGCCTATGGAAAGTGAAAGTAACTTTTTCCAACGTAGAAAAATGAAACTTGGTACATCCATAGGACACCTCAGGGCAAACAGAAAAGTCAATGACAGCCACACCCTAAACTTAACAGGAAGTCCGCCATGTGGGGTGAAACGTGCGGCCACTAAAATCGCACTTTTGCGCAGAAAGATGCAAATCATTGTGTTTTAATCTAAATGGCCTCAAATTTGGTGAGTATCATCTAGACACGTGTGCCAACCAAAGTTGTAACTTTGTTGTTGATATCTTATCGGGTATGGGTGTGGCAAGCCTGTAACGAGGTGGCCATTTTTGTGAAAATAAAACGTCTCTTAACTCTCAAACGCCTTCTCGGATCGAGTTGGACCCAAAAAGGCGTTTGTGCACATTCATGACCTGAACACAAAAATATGTAAATAAAAGGGTTATCTTTAGAAATGGCTCTCCAGCGCCCCTACAAACTTATAATGGACCCAAGAATTTAGTTTGTCATAGAGACATAAAATTTTGTACACACATCTCTTATGTCATGACGAGCATAAAAGCCAATGACAACCACCCCTATCTATAAATGTGTTGCCATA
Organism: Perccottus glenii; assembly: GCA_024416835.2. Taxonomy (NCBI): domain Eukaryota; kingdom Metazoa; phylum Chordata; class Actinopteri; order Gobiiformes; family Odontobutidae; genus Perccottus; species Perccottus glenii. The sequence goes on from CM044556.2 coordinate 32,102,345, forward strand.
GCAACGTCCAAATATTTGGAAAAAGTCAATGGGAAGTGAAAATTTTAGTTTTGTCGTAGGCAAATGAAACTTGGTACACACATCCAGCATGGGCTTATGAACAAAAAGCCAATGGGGACCACACCCTATCACACACGGAAGGCGGCCATTTTGAATTGAAAATGTGAACCGACTTAGAATACACCTTTTTAAAAGTGCAGACAATAGCTGCTTCATTCCACAGACACCAAACTTGGGCAAAATGAGCTAAACACATGTATGTAAAATAGACAAGCGTTTTTCTAAACTTTTTGCTCGAGTTATATTTTTTTATTATAATTCGTATATATTTTTTATTATAATTTTTCTGCAAAATGATCCTCAATTTGACCCTGTAAACCAACAAGTAAAAGTCATTTTTATTGGTCCCAGACTTCAAGCCTGGCGAAAAATTTATGTATTTGAAGTCCTAAAAAAATACGAAAAATGACTCAGTGGCGACCCTAGAAAAGTCAAAATACATTGGGCCTATGGAAAGTGAAAGTAACTTTTTCCAACGTAGAAAAATGAAACTTGGTACATCCATAGGACACCTCAGGGCAAACAGAAAAGTCAATGACAGCCACACCCTAAACTCAACAGGAAGTCCGCCATGTGGGGTGAAACGTGGCCACTAAAATCGCACTTTGCGCAGAAAGATGCAAATCATTGTGTTTTAATCTAAATGGCCTCAAATTTGGTGAGTATCATCTAGACACGTGTGCCAACCAAAGTTGTAACTTTGTTGTTGATATCTTATCGGGTATGGGTGTGGCAAGCCTGTAACGAGGTGGCCATTTTTGTGAAAATAAACGCCTTTAACTCTCAAACGCCTTCTCGGATCGAGTTGGACCCAAAAAGGCGTTTGTGCACATTCATGACCTGAACACAAAAATATGTAAATAAAAGGGTTATCTTTAGAAATGGCTCTCCAGCGCCCCCTACAAACTTATAATGGACCCAAGAATTTAGTTTGTCATAGAGACATAAAATTTTGTACACACATCTCTTATGTCATGACGAGCATAAAAGCCAATGACAACCACCCCTATCTATAAATGTGTTGCCATAGCAACGCCCAAATATTTGAAAAAGTCAATGGGAAGTGAAAATTTTAGTTTGTTGTAGGCAAATGAAACTTGGTACACACATCCAGCATGGGCTTATGAACAAAAAGCCAATGGGGACCACACCCTATCACACACGGAAGGCGGCCATTTTGAATTGAAAATGTGAACCGACTTAAAATACACCTCTTTTTTAAAAGTACACAGACAATAGCTGCTTCATTCCACAGACACCAAACTTGGGCAAAATGAGCTAAACACATGTATGTAAAATAGACAAGCGTTTTTCTAAACTTTTTGCTCGAGTTATATTTTTTTATTATAATTCGTATATATTTTTTATTATAATTTTTCTGCAAAATGATCCTCAATTTGACCCAGTAAACCAACAAGTAAAAGTCATTTTTATTGGTCCCAGACTTCAAGCCTGGCGAAAAATTTATGTATTTGAAGTCCCCGGAAAAAAAAAAACGAAAAATGACTCAGTGGCGACCCCTAGAAAAGTCAAAATACATTGGGCCTATGGAAAGTGAAAGTAACTTTTTTCCAACGTAGAAAAATGAAACTTGGTACATCCATAGGACACCTCAGGGCAAACAGAAAAGTCAATGACAGCCACACCCTAAACTTAACAGGAAGTCCGCCATGTGGGGTGAAACGTGGCCACTAAAATCGCACTTTTGCGCAGAAAGATGCAAATCATTGTGTTTTAATCTAAAGGGCCTCAAATTTGGTGAGTATCATCTAGACACGTGTGCCAACCAAAGTTGTAACTTTGTTGTTGATATCTTATCGGGTATGGGTGTGGCAAGCCTGTAACGAGGTGGCCATTTTTGTGAAAATAAAACGTCTCTTAACTCTCAAACGCCTTCTCGGATCGAGTTGGACCCAAAAAGGCGTTTGTGCACATTCATGACCTGAACACAAAAATATGTAAATAAAAGGGTTATCTTTAGAAATGGCTCTCCAGCGCCCCCTACAAACTTATAATGGACCCAAGAATTTAGTTTGTCATAGAGACATAAAATTTTGTACACACATCTCTTATGTCATGAGCATAAAAGCCAATGACAACCACCCCTATCTATAAATGTGTTGCCATAGCAACGTTCCAAATATTTGGAAAAAGTCAATGGGAAGTGAAAATTTTAGTTTTGTCGTAGGCAAATGAAACTTGGTACACACATCCAGCATGGGCTTATGAACAAAAAAGCCAATGGGGACCACACCCTATCACACACGGGAAGACGGCCATTTTGAATTGAAAATGTGAACCGACTTAGAATACACCTCTTTTTAAAAGCACAGACAATAGCTGCTTCATTCCACAGACACCAAACTTGGGCAAAATGAGCTAAACACATGTATGTAAAATAGACAAGCGTTTTTCTAAACTTTTTTGCTCGAGTTATATTTTTTTTTATTATAATTCGGTATATATTTTTTTATTATAATTTTTCTGCAAAATGATCCTCAATTTGACCCTGTAAACCAACAAGTAAAAGTCATTTTTATTGGTCCCAGACTTCAAGCCTGGCGAAAAATTTATGTATTTGAAGTCCCCGGAAAAAAAAAAACGAAAAATGACTCAGTGGCGACCCTAGAAAAGTCAAAATACATTGGGCCTATGGAAAGTGAAAGTAACTTTTTTCCAACGTAGAAAAATGAAACTTGGTACATCCATAGGACACCTCAGGGCAAACAGAAAAGTCAATGACAGCCACACCCTAAACTCAACAGGAAGTCCACCATGTGGGGTGAAACGCGCGGCCACTAAAATCGCAACCCTTGCGCAGAAAGATGCAAATCATTGTGTTTTAATCTAAATGGCCCCAAATTTGGTGAGTATCATCTAGACATGTGCCAACCAAAGTTGTGACTTTGTTGTTGATATCTTATCGGGTATGGGTGTAAGCCTGTAACGAGGTGGCCATTTTTGTGAAAATAAAACGTCTCTTAACTCTCAAACGCCTTCTCGGATCGAGTTGGACCCAAAAAGGCGTTTGTGCACATTCATGACCTGAACAAAAAATATGTAAATAAAAGGGTTATCTTTAGAAATGGCTCTCCAGCGCCCCTACAAACTTATAATGGACCCAAGAATTTAGTTTGTCATAGAGACATAAAATTTTGTACACACATCTCTTATGTCATGACGAGCATAAAAGCCAATGACAACCACCCCTATCTATAAATCTGTTGCCATAGCAACGTCCCAAAAATGTGAAAAAGTCAATGGGAAGTGAAATTTTTAGTTTGTTGTAGGCAAATAAAACTTGGTACACACATCCACCATGGGCTTATGAACAAAAAGCCAATGGGGACCACACCCTATCACACACAGGAAGGCGGTTATTTTGAATTGAAAATGTGAACCGACTTAAAATACACCTCTTTTTAAAAGTACACAGAAAAAGCTGCTTCATTCCACAGACACCAAACTTGGGCAAAATGAGCTAAACACATGTATGTAAATGAGACAAGTGTTTTTCTAGACTTTTTGCTCGAGTTATATTTTTTTAATTATAATTTGGTATATATTTTTTATTATAATTTTTCTGCAAAATGATCCTCAATTTAACCCAGTAAACGAACAACTAAAAGTCATTTTTATTGGTCCCAGACTTCAAGCCCGCAAAAATGTATGTATTTGAAGTCCCGAAAAAAAAATATGAAAAATGACTCAGTGGCGACCCTAGAAAAGTAAAATACATCGGGCCTATGGAAAGTGAAAGTAACTTTATTCCAATGTAGAAATACAAAACTTGGTACATCCATAGGACACCTCAGGGCAAACTGAAAAGTTTATTACAGCCATATCGTAAACTCAACAGAAAATCTACTATGTTGGGTGTAATGCGTGACCACCTAAATCGCACCCCTTCTGTCTAAAGTCTAAACAGCTCCAAATTTGGTGAGTATCATCTAGACACGTGCAAAAAAGTTATCAATTTGTTTTTTGATACATTTGTGGCTGTGGTCGTAATGAGTCTGTGAAGAGGGAAAATAAGTTCCATTTCCCAATTGCCAGGATCCTTCCTTTAGAGGAGGCCCCTCCAGAGCCACGGCTAGAGTCTTAGAAAACTCCTCAGAATCCTTTTACCGTGAAGTTTACGCTTTAAAGCACGAGTGCATGTGTCCCGCGGTCTCAAGGGAGGCGAGGGCCTTTATCGCCGCTTGCGGCTTTAATTAGGCCCGAGCCGGTGATGGCCGGGAGGGCCTATTGTTTTTGCTCGGATTTTTTTTTTTTTTTATTTTTATTGTGACCAAATGATCCTAAATTTGACCCAGTGAACATGCACGAAAAGTCATTTTTATTGGTCCCAGACTTCAAGCTCGGCGAAAATGGTATGTTTTTGAAGTCGCCGAAAAAAAAATACGAGAAATGACTCAGTGGCGACCCCTACAAAATCAAAATACATTGGGCCTATGGAAAGTGAAAGTAACTTTTTTCCAACGTAGAAAAATGAAACTTGGTACATCCATAGGATACCTCAGGGCAAACAGAAAAGTCAATGACAGTCACACCTAAACTCAACAGGAAGTCCGCCATGTGGGTGAAACGCGCGGCCACTAAAATCGCACTTTGCGCAGAAAGATGCAAATCATTGTGTTTTAATCTAAATGGCCCCAAATTTGGTGAGTATCATCTAGACACATGTGCCAACCAAAGTTGTGACTTTGTTGTTGATATCTTATCGGGTATGGGTGTGGCAAGCCTGTAACGAGGTGGCCATTTTTGTGAAAATAAAACGTCTCTTAACTCTCAAACGCCTTCTCGGATCGAGTTGGACCCAAATAGGCGTTTGTGCACATTCATGACCTGAACACAAAAATATGTAAATAAAAGGGTTATCTTTAGAAATGGCTCTCCAGCGCCCCTACAAACTTATAATGGGACCCAAGAATTTAGTTTGTCATAGAGACATGAAATTTGGTACACACATCTCTTATGTCATGACGAGCATAAAAGCCAATGACAACCACCCCCTATCTATAAATGTGTTGCCATAGCAACGTCCCAAATATTTGGAAAAAGTCAATGGGAAGTGAAAATTTTAGTTTGTTGTAGGCAAATGAAACTTGGTACACACATCCAGCATGGGCTTATGAACAAAAAAGCCAATGGGGACCACACCCTATCACACACGGGAAGGCGGCCATTTTGAATTGAAAATTTGGTCCGACTTAAAATACACCTCTTTTTTAAAAGTACAGAGAAAAAAGCTGCTTCATTCCACAGACACCAAACTTGGGCAAAATGAGCTAAACACATGTATGTAAAATAGACAAGTGTTTTTATGGACTTTTTTGCTCGAGTTATATTTTTTTTTATTATAATTCGGTATATATTTTTTTATCATATTTTTTCTGCAAAATGATCCTCAATTTAACCCAGTAAACGTACAACTAAAAGTCATTTTTATTAGTCCCAGATTTCAAGCCCAGCGAAAAATTTATGTATTTGAAGTCCCCGAAAAAAAAATACGAAAAATGACTCAGTGGCGACCCCTAGAAAAGTCAAAATACATTGGACCAATGGAAAGTGAAAGTAACTTTATTCCAATGTAGAAAAATGAAACTTGGTACATCCATAGGACACCTCAGGGCAAACTGAAAAGTCAATGACAGCCACACTCTAAACTCAACAGGAAGTCCGCCATGTGGGGTGAAACGCATGGCCACTAAAATCGCACCACTTGCGCAAAAAGATGCAAATCATTGTGTTTTAATCTAAATGGCCCCAAATTTGGTAAGTATCATCTAGACACGTGTGCCAACCAAAGTTGTGACTTTGTTGTTGATATCTTATCGGGTATGGGTGTGGCAAGCCTGTTACGAGGTGGCCATTTTTATGAAAATAAAACGTCTCTTAACTCTCAAACGCCTTCTCGGATCGAGTTGGACCCAAAAAGGCGTTTGTGCACATTCATGACCTGAACACAAAGACATGTAAATAAAAGGGTTATCTTTAGAAATGGCTCTCCAGCGCCCCCTACAAACTTATAATGGGACCCAAGAATTTAGTTTGTCATAGAGACATAAAATTTGGTACACACATCTCTTATGTCATGACGAGCATAAAAGCCAATGACAACCACCCTCTATCTATAAATGTGTTGCCATAGCAACATCCCAAATATGTGGAAAAAGTCAATGGGAAGTGAAAATATTAGTTTGTCGTAGGCAAATGAAACTTGGTACATACATCCAGTATGGGCTTATGAACAAAAAAGCCAATGGGGACCACACCCTATCACACACGGGAAGGCGGCCATTTTGAATTGAAAATGTGAACTGACTTAAAATACACCTCTTTTTTAAAAGTACACAGACAATAGCTGCTTCATTCCACAGACACCAAACTTGGGCAAAATGAGCTAAACACGTGTATGTAAAATAGACAAGCGTTTTTCTAGACTTTTTTGCTCGAGTTATATTTTTTTTTATTATAATTCGGTATATATTTTTTATCATATTTTTCTGCAAAATGATCCTCAATTTAACCCAGTAAACGTACAACTAAAAGTCATTTTTATTGGTCCCAGATTTCAAGCCCAGCGAAAAATTTATGTATTTGAAGTCCCCGAAAAAAAAATACGAAAAATGACTCAGTGGCGACCCCTAGAAAAGTCAAAATACATCGGGCCTATGGAAAGTGAAAGTAACTTTATTCCAATGTAGAAAAATGAAACTTGATACATCCATAGGACACCTCAGGGCAAACAGAAAAGTCAATGACAGCCACACTCTAAACTCAACAGGAAGTCCGCCATGTGGGGAGAAACTTATGGCCACTAAAATCGCACTTTGCGCAAAAAGATGCAAATCATTGTGTTTTAATCTAAATGGCCCCAAATTTGGTGAGTATCATCTAGACATGTGCCAACCAAAGTTGTGACTTTGTTTATGATATCTTATCGGGTATGGGTGTGGCAAGCCTGTAACGAGGTGGCCATTTTTATGAAAATAAAACGTCTCTTAACTCTCAAACGCCTTCTCGGATCGAGTTGGACCCAAAAAGGCGTTTGTGCACATTCATGACCTGAACACAATGATATGTAAAAAAAAGGGTTATCTTTAGAAATGGCTCTCCAGCGCCCCTACAAACTTATAATGGGACCCAAGAATTTAGTTTGTCATAGAGACATAAAATTTGGTACACACATCTCTTATGTCATGACGAGCATAAAAGCCAATGACAACCACCCCCTATCTATAAATGTGTTGCCATAGCAACATCCCAAATATGTGGAAAAAGTCAATGGGAAGTGAAAATATTAGTTTGTCGTAGGCAAATGAAACTTGGTACACACATCCAGTATGGGCTTATGAACAAAAAAGCCAATGGGGACCACACCCTATCACACACGGGAAGGCGGCCATTTTGAATTGAAAATGTGAACCGACTTAAAAAACACCAAATTTTTCCAATGTAGAAATACAAAACTTGGTACATCCATAGGACACCTCAGGGCAAACAGAAAAGTTTATTACAGCCATACCGTAAACTCAACTATAACTATGTTGGGTGGAATGCGTGACCACCTAAATCGCACCCCTTGTAAACAGCTCCAAATTTGCTTTAAAGCACGACATGCAATCCTCCGAATATATGTGTCCCCGCGGTCTTAAGGGAGGCGAGGGCCTTTATCGCCGCTATGGCTTTAATTTTATTATAATTCTTCTGCAAAATGATCCTCAATTTAACCCAGGAAACGAACAACTAAAAGTCATTTTTATTGGTCCCAGACTTCAAGCCCGGCAAAAAATGTATGTATTTGAAGACCCCGAAAAAAAAAATACGAAAAATGACTCAGTGGCGGCCCCTAGAAAAGTCAAAATACATTGGGCCTATGGAAAGTGAAAGTAACTTTTTCCAACGTAGAAAAATGAAACTTGGTATATCCATAGGACACCTCAGGGCAAACAGAAAAGTCAATGACAGTCACACCCTAAACTTAACAGGAAGTCTGCCATGTGGGGTGAAAGGCGCGCCACTAAATTCGCACTTTGCGCAGAAAGATGCAAATCATTGTGTTTTAATCTAAATGGCCCCAAATTTGGTGAGTATCATCTAGACATGTGCCAACCAAAGTTGTGACTTTGTTGTTGATATCTTATCGGGTATGGGTGTGGCAAGCCTGTAACGAGGTGGCCATTTTTGTGAAAATAAAACGTCTCTTAACTCTCAAACGGCTTCTCGGATCGAGTTGGACCCAAAAAGGCGTTTGTGCACATTCATGACCTGAACACAAAAATATGTAAATAAAAGGGTTATCTTTAGAAATGGCTCTCAGCGCCCCTACAAACTTATAATGGGACCCAAGAATTTAGTTTGTCATAGAGACATAAAATTTGGTACACACATCTCTTATGTCATGACGAGCATAAAAGCCAATGACAACCACCCCTATCTATAAATGTGTTGCCATAGCAACGTCCCAAATATTTGGAAAAAGTCAATGGAAGTGAAAATTTTAGTTTGTCGTAGGCAAATGAAACTTGGTACACACATCCAGCATGGGCTTATGAACAAAAAGCCAATGGGGACCACACCCTATCACACACGGGAAGGCGGCCATTTTGAATTGAAAATGTGAACCGACTTAAAATACACCTCTTTTTTAAAAGAACACAGAAAATAGCTGCTTCATTCCACAGACACCAAACTTGGGCAAAATGAGCTAAACACATAAATGTAAAAGAGACAAGTGTTTTTCTAGACTTTTTTGCTCGAGTTATATTTTATTTTATTATAATTTGGTATATTTTTTTTTATTATAATTTTTCTGCAAAATGATCCTCAATTTGACCCAGTAAACGCAACTAAAAGTCATTTTTATTGGTCCCAGACTTCAAGCTCGGCGAAAAATTTATGTATTTGAAGTCGCCGAAAAAAAAATATGAAAAATGACTCAGTGGCGACCCCTACAAAAGTCAAAATACATTGGGCCTATGGAAAGTGAAAGTAACTTTTTCCAACGTAGAAAAATGAAACTTGGTACATCCATAGAACACCTCAGGGCGAACAGAAAATGTATTACAGCCATATCGTAAACTCAACAGGAAATCTACTATGTTGGGTGTATGCGTGACCACCTAAATTGCACCCCTTGTGTCTAAAGGCTTTTCATCTAAACAGCTCCAAATTTGGTGAGTATCATCTAGACACGTGTGCCAAAAAATTATCAATTTGTTTTTGATAGATTTGTGGCTGTGGTCGTAATGAGTCTGTGAAGAGGCAGCCATTTCTTTGGGAAATAAATGCCATTTCCCAATTGCCAGGATCCTTCCTTTAGAGGAGGCCCCTCCAGAGCCAAGACTAGAGTCTTAGAAAACTCCTCATAATCCTTTTACCGTGAAGTCTACGCTTTAAAGCACGAAATGCACTCCTCCGAGTGCATGTGTCTCATGGTCTTAAGGGAGGCGAGGGCCTTTATCGCCGCTTGCGGCTTTAATTTTTTTATTATAATTTTTCTGAAAAATGATTTTCAATTTGACCCAGTAAACGTGCAACTAAAAGTCATTTTTATTGGTCCCAGACTTCAAGCCCAAAAATTTATGTATTTGAAGTCCGAAAAAAAAATGAAAAATGACTCAGTGGCGACCCCTAGAAAAGTCAAAATAATTGGTTCTATGGAAAATGAAAGTAAATTTTTCCAATGTAGAAATACAAAACTTGGTACTTCCATAGGACACCTTAGGGCAAACAGAAAAGTTTATTACAACCATACCGTAAACTCAACAGAAAATCTACTATGTTGGGTGGAATACATGACCACCTAAATCGTACACTTTGTGCTAAAGGGTTTCCATCTAAACAGCTCCAAATTTGCTTTAAAGCACAACATGTAATCCTCCGAATATATGTGTCCCCGCGGTCTCAAGGGAGGCGAGGGCCTTTATCGCCGCTTGCGGCTTTAATTTTATAATTAGGCCTGTTTTAATCACTCATTTAGTTTTAGTATAGTCTTATGAAATAAAAGTATTTTTGGATAATTGGTTTTGTTCTACTACTTTTCAGTTTTCTTGAGTAATCATTTTAAATCTATTTTAATAAATGGTTTGGTTTTTGATTTGTGAAACACGTCTCTGTCCTTTTTAAATCAGATATTGACCTGTGTGTCCTTTTATTTCCACAACTTCCGATGCGTACAATAGTTCCTGGTTCAAACCCCCAGGTGGCGTAGTTGAATTCATTCCATCTTTATTCTGTTAGACACCACCCCACTCGCACCACCACACAAGCGTTTCTAACATATAGTCACATATGTAATACCATCCGATGGGTTTTATAACTGTGTACAAGTGTTCTACTGAGCAGTTACTTCAATAAACGGTACATTCACCCTGGGACTCAGTGTGAATCTGTTTAGGCCGCAGCGCTATTTTAGTTTGTGCCCAGAGCAGGTCAAATGTTTTAAGTTTGGATGTAGACCTTTTAATAAAAGCATTTTATATTAATTATCAACTTTCTTCAACCATAAAGTGAAATTTAGACACTACATCTGTTATAAAAACTATAACTTTTCACATTTTTTTATTTGTAAAACAAAGTAATGAAAACAGTAAACTCTATAAAAGAGAAGAACTGCCACTTTGCTGTTTCTGTTCTGGATTATTGACTTTACAGTAAAGGTTCTGAGGCTTTCAGGGAAGAACCTGTGTTTAACTTGACTGAGAACGTCTGACAGAAGGAGCTAAAGACACACCTAATGTATTTACAAAAGTCAAAGACCATTTTTTAATCCCACAAATAACTACAGATGTATGTTTTTGTTAAAGGCTGGGACACACAACAGTATTACAAACATTAACCTGTGTATCAAACAGAAGTGATATTAACATGAATAATCTTTAAGCATTATTGTTTGTTTTTATAGAGCTTATCAGATGCTTCTTTATGTGACGTTAAAATAAGGAAACATTTAATTTAATTTTTTTATTGGATTGTATTTTGTTGATCAAATTGTTCTTATTATTGTGTTTTTCTTTATTTCTAAACAATAATACAGTGAATAATGTAGCTCTGTATTGTTTTGTTGAATCTCATGTTTTGGTTTTTTATTTTATGTTCAAAAGCAACTTGTGTTTTATTGTGAAAGGACAATCATATAAAAAATTAAACACATTCTTGACTCAAACTTATTTCTTCTGGGTTGAGTCACAGTTTGTTCAAGAAAACGCAGGTCCTTTTGTGTCGTTCTCTCATTTCCTTGTTTTGCGCGAGTTTGATCAGGAAGTTCACGCGCTTCTCTTTTTACTTTCGCTTTTGGAAAAACGGCACATTAAACATTTCCCTCGGTGAGTAACTTGGAAAACTACAATTGGCAGAAAAACATACTCGTGTTTTGGTTTTATTGGATTAAAACGCTACCTTTTAGAGTTTTCTTGTCGCTCGTGCGTCTGACGTGTTTTAAAAAGGTGCCTAGAGTTAGTGAATGTTTAATGTCACACTGTAAATTATAGCCTAGATTAATGATAAACTGGGTGTTGTTTACTTCCAGGTGTGGCTTCCGTTAATGATCGCCAAAACCAACGAATGTTCGGTCCAGATAAAAGTGAAAGCAAAGTAAAAGACTAGATAAATATAGTATTTATTTAGAGTGACAGCAAACAGCTCCGACATACTTCCGGTGGCTCGTGCTTTGACTCATGACTCTCAGTCCAGCCTTATGCCTTTCTATGGAGTCTTCATGGCATATGAGGACATAGAAGGACATATAAGGATATAAGAGGACATACGAGGACATAAGAGGATATAAGAGGACATAAGAGGATATAAGAGGACATAGGATGATTTCACTGTGTAGCAATCCCAGCTGAACAGATGCAATTTACTCTCAGGAACTGATGTTTATAAAGGGTTTATTCTTCAAACACCGTAAGAGCTAAATGATGCAAACACACAAACAAATCAATTATTAGCCAATTGCTTACAAATTGTACATAAATGTCCACAAATCTATAAACTAATCAATACTCATTTGCAATAAATACATTCATATATATTATAATATTCAAATAGTGTAACAATAAAGCAAATTTTAGTATATAGGCTTAAATCAAATAAAACATTTACCAAAATGAGTTTAAAAACAATTGACAAACTTCTTAAGTGCTATATTTGACTTGCTTTAGTTACAATTTACAAGAATGTTGTGAACTCAATAAAACATAAACTAACAACGAATCACATCTTCTATGTATAACATTGTTATTAATTGAAATGGACATAACTGACATTCTAAATCTGCATTTATGCTAACAACTCATTAAACGTTAACTCACAGCTTCAGAAGTAGTAGAAAATAAACACTTTAAACACTTCAAAGTCTCTCAAAGTTGATTACACAAATTAAATATAAAACAGTACCTTGTGCCCTTCATCAGCCAGGAGCTAATTGATAGAGGAAATCCTTTTAACCATATATATTTACAAGGCAAGTACCCAAATGTTTTATCTTTCCTCTGGTTAACGTTAATCAGAATGCCGCTTTATGTAGAAAGTGCAAGATCATATCCATACCGTTGCACTTCCGTTTCCATACTTCAAAATAAAAGCATGCATGGTAATAAACAAACTCTTGTACACTCTTGTAAAACAAATAAGAATACAATGGCTACCTTAAGTACTTAGCGAGCATCATTTGACAACCAAAACATATACATATAAAGTTCTTTAGGAACATTTGGCTCAAGTTAAATATTAAAGTCTTTTCTAGTTAAAGTCTTCCTCAAGTATTCGAATGCAACACTGCCCTCTATTGGCCGGAGGTGAAGATGTCGGCCCTCTTCTGACTGGGAATTTAATGGTCATTTACACACTGCGTTTTTTTAGTTGTTGGTGATGTTGTCAGTGGAATGTCAGGACTACATTTGTAATAAAGGCTTGAACAAAACACTAAACCAGAAACTCAGATGGAGACATTTCACAGACGCCTGTGAAAGACAAACACATGATTAAAATAGATTATATTGTTAAGCTTTCTTTATTTATAAAAGATTACAAAGGAACAAAACAATAAAAACTTGTGACAGTTGCACCTTTGTGTTTTCTCCAGTTGTGATGTTCCCAACAGAGTGACGTCATGGAAACTGCAGAACCTGGTGAGTTCTATCTGTTACTGACACTAGTGGGCGGAGCCACACCAAGGCCTGTACTCTCTGTAGATGTAGTTTTGGACAGTGTCTGACATATATAATTATATAATACAATAAATACAGGTCTTTGTCTCCCTGACCTGTTCTTTAAATAGTCCTAACCTCTGCTGAACATTACAAATAAAACACATTCCACAAATATGTACATTAATATACATTAGATTAGAATTCTAACTAATACAAATATTTTAACAGTATTTGTGACAGGTGTCGAGGTTTAAGCTGAGCACCACATCAGAGTAGTGATCATTTGAATAAGTCCAGGTCTCTGGTTTAAACTTTGTGGGACGACATTATAATAATCTGAATCTGATCTCTTTTCACTTTTATTGTGATCCTGTGTTTTTCTTTTTAATTCCCCAAATAACACAAAAAAGTATTTCTTATGAGTTTCAGAGCCGGTCACTGACACTGAGCATAAATGTCCCGCTCTGCTCAGTGATGGCTTAAACCTTTTTCTCATCAGGAGCAGGGAATACAACACGGGCTAACGCTAACTTCATTAAGAATAAGCTACAAATAAATGAAGAAATAAAAAAAAAATGTTTGTAAATGATAACTTAACCATAGGAGAGCCTAGTTCTGGGGCTCCCTGACGCTACCCCCAACACCCCCTGTGTCAGAGTGTCATACCTGTTTGTAGCTGCTGCATTTTAGATGAGGTGAAAAGTTTTTGAGGAGTTAGTCGGGCGTCCTGCTGCAGAGAACTACAATAGTTTAACAGTCAATGTAACAAAAGCATGGATTAGTTTTTCAGCGTCACTTATTAAGATGATTAAGAATTAAGATATCCCTGACTCTTGGCTAAAAGGGCAGATGAAAATAAAGAAGACATATTTCTTTGCATTTTGGCAAGTGTTTTTTTTTTATTGTATAGCATTGTGTTAGTGTCTATACTAAACTGTGTTGTGTTACATCCATTAATGTAATAACTGCCCACAACATCCTAATTATTTTATTTTTTTAACTCTTTTCCTGCCAATCACTTTCTGAGTAAAATACATTGAAATTGTATGTTTTCTTTCAGTGTCTGAGCTGAGGCTGGTTCTTCTGGGAAACAGCTGGAGTCAGAGGTGTTCAGTGGGAAACCTGTTACTGGAACAGACTGTGTTTGATGAAAAGAGAGAACCACAACAGTGTGTTAGAGTCAGTGGAACATTACAAGAAAATAAAATATCTGTCATCAACACTCCAGACCGTCTTCGTCCTGACACTGAAGACAAACTGACAGAGTTAATAAAAGAACTCACAGCTGCCTCTGCCCCTGGGCCTCATGTGTTCCTGCTGGTTCTACAGCCTGAAGACTTCACTGAGCAACACAAAACCAGACTAACCTCAGTCCTGGAGAAGTTCAGTGATCAGTCCTTTGACCATTCTCTGGTGTTGTTATCACCGCACAGAGACCAGACGCAGGGATTTATGGAAAAATACTTAAATGATTCACTTTTCTGGGACTTGATCTCCAAATGCAGAAACAGATATCTGTGGATAAACCTGAAACACTTTCATCCTAAAGAACTGTTGGAGAGAATAGGTCAGTTGGTGAAACAGAACAATGGAAAACATCTGGAATATGAAGAATTTATGGAATCATGTTCTGTACCTGAAGCTCCAACCGAACAGAAAACAGGCTCATTATTTAGCAAAGTTAAAAGTTTTGGTAAGTGCAACTTTTCTGACCTAATAATAATCAAGATAAGTGCTAATGCTAACAGTGTTGTGTTTTGTAGGTATCACTGCAGCAGCAAACTTTTCATTCAGAAGCTCTTCTCCTAAAGGTACATAAGACCACCACACACATTAAGCATCTTATGATCTATTTTATTTTCAGAACTATGTCCTCTGTAGCAGTATGGTACAGGTTGGGTAAGTTTTAATTAAAGGAGCTTAAAACATCCCCCAAAAACTCTGTGGTTGAAAATGTTTACTCAGTTGTTGTTCCTTGCTCAAGGACAGGTTTTTTCATATTCCGTGTCTCTGTGGTTTCACCTGTTCTGTCATGAGCCGCACAGAACACTGTTTTAATAAATCCCACATAAGATCTGCCGTACAGCACAGATCTGCACTCGTTTATGCACTTTAATCAATCTGGGGTGTTGTGGGTGAGGATCTTTGGAGAGGCCAGGGACCATCTAAAACATTTTTACACATTTATATTAATAGTATTTTAGTTTTTGTCTGGAGTGTCATATGTATCTCAATGATAAAGCTTTATAAAAGCTTTCCATCAGCACCAAAACTAAGGAGACACAAACACAGAGTGACACTAAGATAATAAATGTGCATTCACAGGACATTGACCACTTACATTACCTTTTGTAGCTGTGTGAGAAATAGTTTTAATAAACTCCTCCAGACAGTGCACTTTAGAGGCTTGTGTTAAAGTCAAGGAGGAGCAACTTTAAATCACTATCATCATTGGTGTAATATTTTCACAGACCATGTTACAAGCATTTTATAATGGTATTTAAAGTAATTATATTTATATATATACTGCATTATGGACAAGCCTGATCTTTACTTTTCTTTGCTTAATGTAATAACACTGTCTTTTCTCATTTGCTGAACAGACTCTAAACTCAGGATTGTGCTGTTTGGAAAAAGTGAAGACAAGAAGACAAATCTCAGTAACTTCATCACCGAAATAAAGATCTTCAACCTGGAACAAAACACTGTGTGGCTGTAACTGGAAAGCGGAAAGACACCCCGGTAATATTAGTGAAAGCCCCAGACCTGTTGAGTCTGTCTGTGGAGACAGTGAGAGAAGAAATGAAGAGATGTGTGTCTCTGTGTTCACCAGGACCTAATGTCCTGCTGCTGTTAGTGAGGCCTTCAGATTTCACTGAGAACAACAGACAAACTCTGAAGTTCATCCTGAGTCTGTTTGGTCCAGACGCCTTTAAACACTCCATGGTTGTTCTCACACATAAGGAGAAAAAGAATGTATGTGTTAATGAGCTTCTTTGTGACTGTGGAGGGAGATATTACAACATGTTTGAAGAAAAGCTCAAAGTGTTAATGGAGACAATTGAGATCACTGATCATAAAAACAAAGGATCTTTCCTGACCCTCACAGAACAGAAGAAACCATCTCTAAACCTGGTTCTCTGTGGGAGGAGAGGAGCAGGGAAGACCTCAGCAGCTGAGGCCATTTTAGGTGGAAGAGCTCTTGGTGCAGTGAGCAGCTCAGAGCAGTGTGTTAAACATCAGGGAGAGGTGTGTGGGCGTTGGGTGTCTCTGGTGGAGCTGCCGGCTCTGTCTGGAAAACCTCTGGAGACAGTGATGCAGCAGTGCCTCAGCTGCATGTCCCTCTGTGGTCCTGAGGGCGTCCATGCCTTCATCCTGGTTCTACCAGTGGCTCCTCTCAGCGATGAAGACAAGGCAGAGTTAAAGACCATCCAGGACACATTCAGCTCTCGAGTCCATCTCTTCACTATGATTCTGTTCACTGTGGACTCAGACCCCACTGCTCCAGCTGTGGTTAACTTTGTCAAAGGAGACAGAAACATTCAGGAGCTCTGTGAGAGCTGTGGAGGAAGATATCTTATATTCAACACCAGGAGCCAGCAGCAGGTCTCTGAGCTGTTGGATTCTGTTGAAAGAATAAAGTCCAAGAATAAACCTCACAGCTACACAACAGAGACATTCCAAGAAGCTCAAATAGAGAAGATCACTGCTCTGCAGAAGGACCTCCAGGACCTGAAGAACAAAAACATGGTCGGACGTAAGTAAGATTATATTTAAAAAGACAAACTGTGATAAGAATTCAGAAATTGTCCAGATTATCCAGAAAGACTCTGAAGACAACGTACAATTTAAAAATGAATAATCAGGTTTAATTTTTGTAAGAATGAAGCAAAGTAACAATGGTACAGGTTGAAGTTTGCTTGCAAAAGTAAGCAGTACATGAGATTTTATATCACGTGGAAAAAGCTGTAGGTGTATTGTTCACACACTCCCCATGACAAGCTCCCAGGTGGAGGATTCAGTGTCAATGTTTAGTTATGTCTATGTTCGAGTTTGGATTAGTATGAAGGACATGATCAGGACTGACATGACCTGAAGACAACTAGGAGCAATCAGGAATTATAAACCATAGGAAATTATAAATTATTATAACATTCCTCCCTCTTTATGCTGATAAACATTAGCATAAATACTAAAATTTATACTATGGCAAGAGCAAAAACACAGCAACCCATTTGGTAAATGACCTATTGCTGGGAAAAACTCTTCTGTCCACCCCTCTGCCTTAGGCAGCAACAAAACATAATCAAGGCATCAAGTATATGTCATTAGTTCAAATTATTAAATTGTAACGTGTCAAATCAAATACAACAAATGATCATAATGGGATTTGTTTAAAAAATATGACAAGATCAAAAATCCAGAGCTGTATATCAATACAGATTTTAAGTCTTAAGTTTTAATTAAAAATAATTATTTAAATAAATAAATTGCCATCTATTAAGGTGTAAAGTGTATTATAAATTAATCATAGTCTATTTCCAGGTGAAGATGAACAGAGTCCTGATTGTCTGAGGATTGTGCTGATGGGAAAAACCGGCAGTGGAAAGAGTTCTACAGGAAACACCATCCTGGGAAGAAAAGAGTTTAAATCTGACTTGAGCCAAAAATCAGTCACTAAAGTTTGTCAGAAAGGACAGAGTACAATAGATGGTTGTTCTGTTGCTGTGGTCGACACTCCTGGTCTGTTTGATACAAACATGTCCAATAATGAGGTCATGGGGGAAATGCTTAACTGTGTCAGTCTTTTGGCTCCAGGACCTCACATCTTTTTGTTGGTTTTACAAATCGGAAGATTCACTGAAGAAGAAAAAGAAACTCTTAAACTGATCAGAGAAGGGTTTGGGAAAGATGCAGAAAAGTTTACTATGATTCTTTTCACACGTGGAGACGACCTGGAGGCGGATGAGATGTCCATTGAAGACTATGTTAGAGATAAATGTGATGATTCATGTAAGAAGCTGGTCTCTGACTGTGGAAACAGGTTCCATGTGTTTAATAATCGTAAAAAGACAGACCACACTCAGGTGAGAGAGCTAATGAAGAAGATTAATGACATGGTGAAGGAGAACGGAGGAGGCTGCTTCACCAACGACATGCTCCAAGAGGCTGAGGCCGCCATCAAGAAAGAGATGGAGAGACTCCTGAAGGAGAAGGAAGAAGAGATGAGGAGAGAGAGGGAGGAGATGGAGAGGAAACACCAACAGGAAATGGAAGAAATAAAAACAAGAATGGAAGAAATTGAAAAAGAAAGACAAAAGAAGGAGGAAGATCTGAAAGAAAAAGAGGAAAAGATTAAAGAGGAGCAAGAACTGGAAAAGAGAAGAGGAAAAGAGAAAGAAGAAGACGGAAAGAGGAAGGAAGAAGAAGAAAACAGTGTCAGGAATGGGATCAAAAACAAAAAAGTTGGAAGAAAAGATCAATTTAGAAGAAGAGTGAAAGAATTGATCAACAAAGAACTGGAACAGTTCAGAAAAGATCAAGAGGCCTGGGAGAATGAAAGAACAAAACTTAAGAAAGAAAGAACACAAAGGCAAAAGCAACATAAAAAGAGAGAAGAAGAGCTGAAAAAACTTCAAGATGAAAATGAAAAAGAGAAAGAAAAATTTAAAAAAGAAAGAGAGAGCGATCGGCTGCAGAAAGAAAAGTCAGAAAAAGAGTCTGAAGAGAAACATCAAAACAACTGGAGGGTTTGAAAAGAACGTATGAAGAGGAGGCCAGAAAGAAAGCTGAAGAATTTAATGAATTCAAAGAGAATCACAAGAAGGAATTTGAGTCTCTGAAGAAAGAACATGAGACACATCTGAAAGACAAAGATGAGAAATACGACCTTTTAAAGGCACTGTCAGTTCACAATGAGAGAAAAAAGATGGAAACACATCAGAAGGTTATCAATGATTTGGTGAAATGTGTTTCCGAGAAACCAGATAAAGTGAAAGAAATCAGTGAAATCCTCTCAGAACACACAAAACAAATAAAGAGTGTGACAAATGAAGAGGAAAAAGAAAATCTGCAAAAAACAAGAAAAAGAGTTAAGTGACTTAATACAAAGTCTTCTAACAGAGAAGGAAAAGTCATGGGGGTGTGTGATTTCATAAAATATGTCACATATTTACTTTGTTCAGGATGAAACTGTGACCGGTTCAAACTTAAACTTTTCCTAAGCTTTCAAAAAGTAAAAAATGAAGAACATGTTTTAGAGTTAATAACCTAATATAAAGCTAAAGCTCACAGAGGTATTTATGAAGGTGTTTGTAAAGTCTCTGCTTTAAATGGTGATCTACTGGAAAACTGTTAATGTAGTTTCTGCTGATGTGGTTTAAGGCCAGAACACATATAAATTATACTTTTATGATTCTTCAGTGAGTCTGAAAATATAAATGTTTTCCAGTCTCCAATTTTAGATAGTTAGAGACAGATGGAACTGAAATCTAAAATCCCAATGACAGTTTCCTGTTCCTTTTATTCTCTTGAAACAACACAAAGAAAGTAAAAAATTAAGATTCTTGCAACGTCAGGTCAACCTTCTCTCTCTGACCTTTAACCCAGAGCTCTGTTGTGAACATGACCTTTAATAAATGTTAAAACAAATTAAACATTTATTTTGATCAAAGTAATTTCATGTTCCTTCTGAAGAATATGTGCTGGATTATTGAGACTACATTGGTTTCATTATATTGGGTTGTTAATACAATATTGTCTCAGGCCTGTAGTAAATGCAGAAAATTAATTGGAAGTTCGAGGACCAAGGGAGACACAAACCGACAAGGACATTGTGTTAAAAGTGAAGACTTAAAATAATTAAGAATAAAAAGTAAAATGCTTAAGAGTAATGTTAAAGTTAAATATATTTCAATGATGTTTTGGAAGTATGGAAGAATAAATGTGTTAAGAAGTAAAGAAAACCAAGAAATTAAATCTAAATAGGCCTAGAATCTGGAAGCTAAAATATAGGTCAAATTCTGTGTCTGTGAGCACAGGAAGTCATGACACACAGAGACACACACAGAGTTAAAGACGATAAGTACACACAGAAGGTTCACAAAAGACAGGGCAAATAAAGTTCACAGAAGGGCAGTGCCTCTCACAGAGTTCACAGAAGACAGAGACACACACTGAGTTCAAAACGACAAGGTCACACAGAGTTCACAAAGGACAGGGACACAGAGTTCACAGAGGACAGGGACAGAAGGAGTTCAAAGAGGACAATGTGTCAGAGCGCATGTGTGTCGATGTCCCGCCCACACCCTGTTCAGATATAAAAGGAGACTTGAATCTCCAGCAAACGGGTCTTGCTGATTCCCTTTGATTCAGGAAACCCTGTATCAAAGTATGGACAGCATAGACCCCACTCTTGCTTCTCCTTCTAGACTCTGTGTCTGTCTCTACTTCTCACTCTCTTACTTCAGAGGTTGAAAAACAGTCCTCCCAAAGGAAACTAATTTCCTGGCTGGGTTAAAACCGTCTTCCCCTCAGACACTAAAGTCTGTTTTGGGTTGAGTTTGAAGACAAAGACTGTCCCGCAGGTTCTAATTTCTATTTCTCACTCATTTCTACTGCTTACTCTAAACTCATTCTAGACTCTGATGCACACTCTAAACCCTCAGAAAAAACAACTTTAGTTTTCAAGTTGAGGGCATATAACTATGTTATATTGCAAGGTGTAAGATGTTTTATTGTGAGCAAGGAATTCTTTTCCATGTTAAGTTTCATACTGTAACCTTTGTTTAATCCTTAATAAAAAACTAGTTTTAAACTAGGATAAAGACATATTCATTCTCCAGGTCGTTCTTTAAACTCCTCTCAGCCTCTCCCATCGGCACAGAGGTCTGATTATCAGAATCAGACTCACTAACAGGCAGGCCGTCCCAATCGTCCACTGGACATCAGAATAACAGGGAGATTCGACCGCCGCACATAAGCCTAAGGTAAGTCCTCTACTAAAATCCTCTATAAAAAAGATGGGACTGTCTTGAGGGACAGCGCTCATTAGAGGAGTCACACACTTGGGGCCCAATTTTATAGACGGAGCTGTTTTAGAGTTAGCCCAGGCTTTAACCAACCAACTTGCCATCGGGTCTGGCGTCCGCCCACAGTGATCTGTCAGCCGCAGAAGTCATTAATGTGTAGAAGAGTACTGTTTTAGAGTCTCATAAAAATAGGAAATAGCAGGGAGTAAGTCCTCACAGAAGAGACGACTCCTGAACATTGTAACTGACCGCTGACCATCATTGACCTTCGCCTCAGGCCCAAAGCTGCTGGGATAGGCTCCAGTCACTCGCGACTAACGGGACAAAGCGGAAGAAAATGAATGAATGAATTTATCATTTTTCATCCTATTGTTTATTTTACTATGAATTCTCTGTTTTGTTTTGCAGTTTGTTGTGTTCGAGGTAATCTGTAATGGTTATAGAAAGAACCCTGATTAGAGAGTTATAGATAATACCTACCTGCCTAAAACCAAATATGCAACATCTTATTACCAGATTAAATGTCTGTTCTGTTAACATTAGCTTTGTCTGAACTTTAAATTTGAATAAATAGAATAAACTGTGTATTTGCAGTAAGTAAGAGTTGTCACACTGTATATGACCAACAAGCCTTTGTGTAAGAAAGGTTCATTGATGCGAAGCAGTTTGAATAGTTTGAGTTCCTCTGACAGGATCATGGAGAACTACGACAAGCTCAAGTCCCGTATCTCGGAGATCGTGGACAGTAAGCGCCACCTGGAGGTCGACCTGAAGAAGCAGGCGGCCGATTACAGAGAGATCGACAAAAAGATGAACAGCATTAAACCTGATCTGATCCAGCTCCGGAAAACACGGGACCAGTATCTCATGTACGTAAGACCCACCGAGACCCGCCGAGAACAGGCAACATTTCACTGAACGTCCACGAACCTCCCTTTGGGACAGACCAGAGTGGGTTCTACAGAGTCCAGTCCAGGTTCAGGGACGTCCTTCAAGAAGCAGTCCATAATGTGTTTAACCGTTCCATTTCCAAACACAGTAAAGAAACAAATTACCCTTAAAGAGCAGCACCTGTAGCTGCTTTCTCTGGCCTTCAACAGTTTCAATTACACAGCGCCACATAGTGGTCGAAACAAACTGTAATGTGGCTCCTGCAGTATTACACTAAGCTAGTTTTACTTGTTGTTGTCATAAAAGTAGAAATACTTTTGTTGATGATTGAAGTCACTGTTTATTCCAGACTTAAAACTACCAAAAAAAAAAACTAATATCTGCAAAAACAGAGACATAATCCAAATAAAAAACATTTGAGCAGTTACGAGCAGGAAGTGTGACGAGACAAAACAGGCCTAAACAAACCTAGTAAAATGTTATTATGAATAATATACAAGCAGCACATATTAATGTCCTGTGTGTGGGGGGGGTGTGTCCAGGTGGCTGACGCAGAAAGGAGTGCGACAGAGGAAACTGAACGAGTGGCTCGGCCTCAAGAACGAGACGACAGAGGAGTGAGTGTTCCTGTTTCTGACTGATCTGTGAATAAGAACAAACCTCTTTAGAGGCAGAAGTCCATGAAGATGTAATGTTCTGACTTTAGACCCGACACGAGGAGAAGAACTTGATGATTGTACTTGTCCTTTGCAGTGAGTACAGTCTGGTGGAGGACGAGGAGGACCTGCCGCATCACGACGAGCGTCTGTGGCGTTTGGGGAACATTAACCGCAGTCAGGCCGAGTCTCTGCTGCGAGGAAAGAGGGACGGCACCTTCCTGGTTCGAGACAGCAGTAAACCGGGCTGCTACGCCTGCTCCGTCGTGTAAGATACTCTTTCACTCTATAAGCTCGGTATCTGGGATTCAAAAACAGGGTCTGTCTCAGAGAAGCCCAGGAGTGTTATGACCCTGTCTTTTGTCGAGCGTTGGCTCTTGTGCTGCTCGTGCGAGGAACAGTGTGGTACTTGAGCACAAATATGAGCTCAGGATGAAAGGGGCCAGGTGTATTTGGGTTTGGTACAGACTGAAGAGTTTAAGCCCTCACTTTTATGTCCTGTCCACTGATGGCTCTAAAGGTTGCTGGAGGGATGTTTTATTTCACAAAAAGCACACACCTTTTTAAAAACTCAGGTACAAGAAACTAAATGTAGCATGATTATGTTTAGAATTAAAACAGAGTTAAGTCTTTTTCCAAGAGTTTATGGTAACAATAGAACACTACTAAGACACTGGGCTCCTTGACAACTAAGGCTAAAAACAGTTAATATTCATATAGTTTATTGTGACAGACCTAAATTATTGTTTGCTTGTTTAAATGAGTTGTTTATCCCATCTTCTTAATTATTACAGTTACTAAAGATTCCCCCAAAAACATAAAGATTAAATAAAAACATTCTAAAACTAGTTCCAGCTCCATCTGTTTGTGGCTTTTGGAATAAAACCCAATAGTGAACTCTAAAACTGAAGTGTCCAGACTCATGTGTGTTCTGTTTTCTCTTCAGTGTGGACGGAGAGGTTAAACACTGCGTCATCAACAAAACCAGCAGTGGTTTTGGATTCGCCGAGCCGTACAACCTGTACTCGTCACTGAAGGAGCTGGTGCTGCACTATCAGCACACGTCTCTGGTTCAACACAACGACTCGCTCAACGTCACACTGGCCTTCCCCGTCTACAGCCAGCAGCGGCGGTGACCCACAGGCCCCGCCCACAGGCCCCGCCCACTGGACTCTCCAGGCCCCGCCCGCTGGACTCTCCAGGCCCCGCCCACTGGACTCTCCAGGCCCCGCCCACTGGACTCTCCAGGCCCCGCCCGCTGGACTCTCCAGGCCCCGCCCACTGGACTCTCCAGGCCCCGCCCGCCGGACTCTCTAGGCCCCGCCCGCTGGACTCTCCAGGCCCCGCCCACTGGACTCTCCAGGCCCCGCCCACTTTCACCATCAGACCCAAAACTCTCACAAACCTGGTCACTTCTGAACAGTTTTAATTATTTCACTGAAGGGTTTGTTTTAAATCATTACTGAATAATTCTGAAAAGATTAATATGGTTTTCTTGTGTTTTATTAATCATTTATTTATTCATTTATCTATTTAATGTCTTTATGGACTGTATTTCTCAGAACTAAAGACAGATGTTATTATAATTACATTTACATTTACATTTATTCATTTAGCAGACGCTTTTATCCAAAGCGACTTACATTACATTACCAGTGTTACAGTCACTGGAGGCAAGGTGGGTTAAGTGTCTTGCCCAAGGACACAACGACAGTATGAACTGTGGGGAGAGTGGGAATCGAACCCCCTACCTTCCGGTTGAAAGACGACCACTCTACCCACTGAGCTACTGCCGCCCCAATTAGAGTCAATTCTAAACCCGACAGACGAGGGGCTGGTGTAATCTCATGGAAATGTGTATATTTGACATAAATAAAGCTCAATGTTTGATCCAAAGTTGAACCAAATGTGAAAAAGGCTGCATTAACACACATTTAAAGCAAGGTCTGGACTTGAACATTTTGTGTAAAAATAGTCAGTTTAAATTAATTTTAGACCCTTTTATTTATAAGTTTACCTTTAGGCCACAGGAGTTAAAATAACGAAGCATTTTCATCAGAGGAAAGGGTAAAAGAAAGTATAAATTCTGAATAAGAGATGATTACTGTGTGTGCGGTCAGTGAGTGGGTAGAACATTATTTGGCAGCTGTTTATTCGAGTATTGAGGTCTCTGATGGACTTGTACAGAACGACAGGAGTCGGAGTTAAACACGGAGGGTTTCTGGGCCTGTGCTTCCTCATCAAAGACTGAAGACATCAGCACACATTGTTAAAGCAGCACTGGTTTAAATCCAGCTTTAAAACAAAGCTCAAAAGTGTTGCCATGAAATTCTATTTAAATTAGACTTTATTTTGCTCAAATAACCAGTATTTGTTCAGATGTGACCAGGATTTCTTTAAAGTCATTTAAACTCAACATCTCACACTTTTTCTTTCACTTGAGGTCAAACGTTACGACTGGGTTGGACTTTTTTCCTAAAACTGTTGCAGCCAAGACTGAAACTAAAACAGAAACATGTCGATTTGAAAAAGAGACTTTGAAACACTGTGTGACTCAGAACGAGGTTAAAAACGAGGATAAAACAACTGCTTCCAAAGACGTTTGAATAAAAAGTTCACTTTGTTTCTTTTGCATGTTTCAAGATCGTTTTAATTCAACTCGGCACTAATCCACGACTCGGAAGGATTTATGAAAAAAGACATTTCTGTGCTGAAGTGAAAAGTGTAAAAAAAACTTATTTTTTTGCTCAAAATTGTGACTGGCTTCAGAAGAATTCCAAGATGGAGATGTTTGGAAATTTCTGGAAAGTTCTCCACATTTTGTTTTTGTTCAAATCCAGTGTCTCTTTATGATCTGCTCTTTGTCAATAAAAGGTTTTGATTGTAGTTTCTCTAACGGCCACTAGAGGTCCATGTTTTACTGTGGAAGAGCTCTTCTTCATCTGATCCTCTTCACTTCAATAAGTCACATTCTGTTCATATAAAAGGGTCCAGAGCTGATCTGTTGATGCTTTTCTCCCAAAACACATTTAAAAGAAACTTTAAATGTGGATGGACGTGTGTTTAAAGGAAACTAAAGTGTAGTCCATGTTTTAATAGATTCTAGAGCAAACCATGTCCAATGACTTCTGCAGGAGATTTAGTTTATACAGTTTAAACATTAAAACCTCTAAATGCATCCTGCGTGAAAGACATCAAAAGTTGTAATTAAAGCTAATATCAAAAGCTAATTAAACTGCACTTTGTTTCATTCTCATGTCTAAGCCCTTTAAAAGACAGGTGTACCAGTGTTTCCATAGCACTGATGTGTAACACATGTCACTATATGCACTATTAGTTAAAAATAAAACAATGTTATTTTCCGAATTATTCAAATAAATGTATACATCAAATTTCTTAAAACAGCTGACTCGAGATGACACAGTTCACTGGCTCTTGTTCACCTGGGCCTTTTTAATAATAGTCTTAGGGCGTCGTTGTAAGCCACTGTCAGTTTCTGAAGACTTCCTTTTTTCTAACTAGACCACAGATGTGATGTGTACAGGGAAGTACAGTAGGCTCTAAACAAAGTCAGTTTTACTCCATCCAAGCATGAGCCGATACATGTGTTTGTGCATACAGCATATGGCACTGTCGATACATGTCCTCATCAGACGATCATTTATGATGTAACCCAAATACTTGATTTTATACAGTTAGAATATTACCAGACAACTTAAAAAGAAGGAATACAAGTGATCGATCCTCTTTGATACGACATATCATAAAAACACTTTTGTTTCTCTCCACTAAAAGTCTATTGTTTGTTGTACTTTGTGTTACTGTGTTTGTTTGTCTTTTTTATATTTTTTATATTGGACCTCGAGTCTGTAATAAAGTCTATCTATTAACCATGTATTCTGTTTCCTCTGGTCTGTGCAGGACATAAGCACTGGGTCTGTGCTCGTCATGTGAACAGTGCTACAGCTATAAATCAACTGTTTTATTCTAAAGATGACTCAGTTTGTTAGATTTTTGAAAATTGTGAAGAAGATAGTGAGACATTTTTACGAGTAAATCCTGTTTTTTCTCTGTGACCCATGACAGAATAAAACCAAGGATCTTTCAACATAATGTTGTTTAGACTGACATTGTCCAAATTTATACAAAGACATTTACAGAAAGTCAAAAATATAAACAAGTTAGAGACTAAGAATTATGTATGGATTAAAAAAACAGAGCAGATTCAACATTAGAGCGGTTTTGTGTTTATTGTTTAATCTGGACATGGCTCTGGGATAAAAAGTGTTGGTGTTTAATGAGTTATGTTTCTATTTTGTCCACGCCTCGGGTTCACGTGTGCTTTAAGTTTCTGCTTTTATACCTTTGTTTCACCACTAGGTGTCGTCCAAAGACCTTTTTTTTATTGTTTACCCTGAGGTTAAATGTGGAGTTGTTTATGAAAATAAAAGGACTTGTGTAAGAGCCAGAATGATATATTGTTCGTCTACAGATTGCTTTTGTCTGGTTGCCAGGGTGATGTGTGGGTCACGTGGGTGTAGGCTGTCACTCAGGTATAGGAGGAGAGAGGGGTGTCCGTAATATTTGTTAAACGCAAGTGTAGTGGTGTAAGGCCCCAGGGCACTTAAAGTACTCCTCCTAGCTCCACCTTTTGCCACCCATAGACATATATATAGGTAGACGCCGCATCGAACGCTACTGCCTATTGGCACGAACGAGCCGTGGAGCCGCCATCTTGGACCGGTCGTCAGCCGCCGCCACACAGCAATTTAACGGCAAAATACAGCGATATACCCCAGTCCACCAGAGGGCAGGCTCCAAAAGCGGAAATATAAGGAGAAACCGGGAGAGAGAAACCCAATGGCGACTTTACAAGAGTAAAACTCATGTTTACAGCCTGGTACAAAAGATGGCTCCTGTCTCTAGAGCTAAGTTCAGAAATAACGTGTTTTAGGTGAAACACTGACTGTGTGCTGTCAGTGAGCGGGTAAAGAACATTAGTGAGTGACTATTTAGACGAGCTTTTATTCTACAGCAGCTAAAGGCTAAAAGCTACAAGTCACTGAACCATTAAGAGTGGAAAGACAATTTTATTTATTCACTGGGTGACTCAAAGATTTACAGAAATAAAAGACTTTGGACCCAAATGGACAGTTCTGTAGGTTTATGTGTTCAGACTCTCGTTAATCACTGGGAACTTCTGGAGTCGGATAAAGCAGGACAAAGAACACTTATCAGATGCTGTATGTTTTCTGGAAAGAGCACCCAGCAGGACAAATGTGTGTTTTCTATCTTGTGGTCAGTTGAAGGAGAGCTGACCCTGACATTAAACATGCTTCTGTCATTCCTTCACAATATTTCAACTCCAGGTCCAGTCCAGTTCAGTTGAGCTGTGGACAATATATTTACCTTTCCGAGTGGAGAGCTCCAGAAATGTTGACTAAGCTCTGCTAGTTTATGGAATTCTTTTACTCATTACTCATTAGTTATTACTCATTACTCTTTAGTTATTACTAATTACTCATTACTCTTTAGTTATTACTCATTACTCTTTAGTTATTACTAATTAGTTATTACTCATTACTCTTTAGTTATTACTCATTACTCATTACTCTTTAGTTATTACTCATTACTCATTACTCTTTAGTTATTACTAATTAGTTATTACTCATTACTCTTTAGTTATTACTCTTTAGTTATTACTCATTACTCTTTAGTTATTACTCATTACTCTTTAGTTATTACTCATTACTCTTTAGTTATTACTCATTACTCTTTAGTTATTACTCATTACTCTTTAGTTATTACTCATTACTCATTACTCTTTAGTTATTACTAATTAGTTATTACTCATTACTCTTTAGTTATTACTCTTTAGTTATTACTCATTACTAGTAACCTGCTCTTGTTTCTGTCCCATGTATGAAATGTGTTGATCATGTTAAACTAATGTCTGCACTGTGAGAGAAACAAATCTAAATATAATCCTGATTATTCTTTAATATTAAGGCTGTTATAAAATAAGAGCTGGGTTTATGTTGGGCGTGGGCAGAAGGCGCTGGTTTTTGGGGAATCATTTTACAGCAAGACAAAGAAAACACAAGACAGTATAAGCTTCTCATTAATGACCAGATCCTCCTCACGAGCCTCACGTTTCTGCACACTGTTGAAAATCATAAAAATTTAAATGTTCTGCTTCTCACGAGCCATAAGTCAGTCTCTCAGCTCAAAGCCAGAGTCTGCAGAACTCTCTTAACAATTATCAATATTGAAACAGACTTTATCAAAACAGAGCCTAAGACTCAGACTAAAGCTCTGACATTAAGAAAAAACTGTGGAACATTCAGACAGACATTGGGCTAATATTAATGATATACACACGTGGACAAAAATGTTGGTACCCTTCGGTCAATGAAAGAAAAACTCCCAATGGTCACAGAAAAAAACTTTATTCTGACAAAATCAATTTTGTCCAGGCCTGTTCCATGAGTTTATTTTTTAAATAATTCCGTTGAAGCATGGTTGAAAAGCAATGTCTGACTTTCATTGGTTAACATTCATAGAATTTTTTATTTATTATTACTTTTGTCAGAATAAAGTTTTTTCTGTGACCATTGTGAGTTTTTCTTTCATTGACTGAAGGGTACCAACATTTTTGTCCACGTCTGTATATATTATAGCCCCCCCTCATTTCAATCACCAGCCGGCACTGGATTTAGAAAAAGAAACATAGAAACATACAGAATTAAAATTAAAGACAAAGACAAAAAAACACTTTAAGTTGTAATGTAGGCGGAGCTAAAGAGGAAGGTTTTTAACCCCCCCTTGAACATTGTTAAAGTTGAGGTTGTTCCATGTTTTTTCTGAAACTTAAACGCAGCTTCACCTTGTTTAGTTCTAACTCTGGGCTCAAGCAGAAGGCCTGTCCCAGATGTTCTCAGAGTCCGACGAGGTTCATAAGGAACTGTCAGAGATATATTCTGGTGCTAAACCATTTAGAGACTTGTAAAAGTGCTGTTTTAAAGTCTATTCTCTGAGCAACAGGAAGCCAGTGCAGAGATTTTAAAACTGGACTGATGTGGTTGTACTTCCTGGTTTTGGTGAGAACCCGAGCAGCCGCGTTCTGAATAAGCTGCATCATCCCCACTGTCAAACATGGTGGTGGCAGCATCATGGTTTGGGCCTGCTTTTCTTCAGCAGGGACAGGGAAGATGGTTCAAATTGATGGGAAGATGGATGGAGCCAAATACAGGACCATTCTGGAAGAAAACCTGATGGAGTCTGCAAAAGACCTGAGACTGGGACGGAGATTTGTCTTCCAACAAGACAATGATCCAAAACATAAAGCAAAATCTACAATGGAATGGTTCACAAATAAACATATCCAGGTGTTAGAATGGCCGAGTCAAAGTCCAGACCTGAATCCAATCGAGAATCTGTGGAAAGAACTGAAAACTGCTGTTCACAAATGCTCTCCGTCCAACCTCACTGAGCTCGAGGAGGAATGGGCAAATATTTCAGTCTCTCGATGCAAAACTGATAGAGACATACCCAAAGCGACTCACAGCTGTAATCGCAGCAAAAGGTGGCGCTACCAAGTATTAAGTTAAGGGCGCTGAATAATTTTGCATGCCCAATTTCTCAGTTTAAAAAAGTTTGAAATATCCAATAAATTTTGTTCCACTTCATGATTGTGTCCCACTTGATTCTTCACAAAAAATTAGTTTTACATGTTTATGTTTGAAACCTGAAATGTTGCAAGGCACTGTATTTGACAGTGAAATATAGAGAGGCATAATTTTACATATAAATTGTTCAGAAGTAGCCTATAAAGGAAAATTTGAGTCGACAGGACATTAGAGGGGTGGCTGGATTAAACGGATGCAGCCCTGTAAGGTCTGCCTTAAGTGTCAGTTTCATGGCAAAAGCAAATGAATGCATTCAGAAGTCATTTGTATTTAATGTCATTACAGTCTGGAGCTTTCACTGAATTCATCTGGTGTTGGAGAGTGAAGGCATCCTGCTGCGGCTCAAACTATCACATGACCAATGTATTGAAGCCCATTTGAAAACTAAATGTTGGGAGTTTTAGAGACATGCTTCATCATTGACAAAGACAATCTGCTGCTGAAGTGATGTGCATTAAAACATTCATGCAGTCAGTCATGATTTTAGTAAAACTCAAAGACACTTGTAAACATCAAACTTTGGCATTTTATTGATAAACACTGATAAAGTTTGATTAACTGGGAATTTACAAAATGGAAAAATGTGCACCTATTGTGTCAAACAGTAAGAGGTAGAATTTGCTGAAGTTATTAAACGGTGTAAACTCCAGTCGTTGCTGACGTTTTAGAAGCACTTGCGGTGGACGATGGACGGGCCGGACTCGTCGTACTCTTGTTTACTGATCCACATCTGTTGGAAGGTGGACAGAGAGGCCAAGATGGAGCCGCCGATCCAGACGGAGTACTTCCTCTCAGGGGGAGCGATGATCTGCACGAGAAGGGTTACAGGACAATTAGGACTGCTTTAATATATTAAAAGTGTAAGGGACACTAAAGACAGGACACTCTGGATGGTCTTTGGTCTAAAGCGGGTTCAACACTACACAGGCTGATATCTAGCCTTGAGCTAAGGCTTTAGTCATTAAAGTGGACTATGTCAGAACCAATCAAAATCCAGTTAACCGTTAGTCTGCCGAAATGTGACGTGTGACGTCAGTGAGAATGTAGAGAACATTAGCGAGTGGCTTTAAGACAAAGCTTTTTGACAGCAGAAAAAGACACTGAAGAGTCAGTGTGTTCTGTCAGTCATACAGAACCACCACATGGAGGCGCCAGAGTTACAGATGGTTTTATGACCTGTGCTCATTAAACACTAGTATGGGCTATGACAATGTTTTCCTTTTATTGTTTAGGTCCTTTCCATCAGATACAATTCCCTTCAGCTTAAATACCTTTGGTTGTTGACAGGCTGCAATAAGTCATGTGACCATCTAATACATGCCTGAGAGGTTTTAATATTAATGTGTAAACGCTTTGAAGTGAAAACCTAGTGCACATTTAGCATTGCGATATTAAAATAAAAAGACCTTCATTTGAAGATAGGCCTCTAGACATTTAACTGCTTTAAACAAATCACTGCTGGACTAAAGTCTTTACAGTGAATATTGAGATTTGGGGAGAAGTCATAAGTTCAGCTGAAGCTAAATGGTGCTGTACCTTAATTTTCATGGTGGGAGGAGCCAGAGCGGTGATCTCCTTCTGCATGCGGTCAGCGATGCCTGGGAACATGGTGGTGCCTCCTGAGAGCACGGTGTTGGCGTACAGGTCTTTACGGATGTCCACGTCACACTTCATGATGCTGTTGTAGGTCGTCTCGTGGATTCCAGCCGACTCCATTCCTGAGACGAGAGGGCTTTATAGTTTAAGAGTTCATCTAGTCAACAGCTGGACTGCTACAGTAAGAGTCGTTACAGGTTTTTCTAAACTTTAATGTGGCAGCTGTTTTTTAAAAAGCCCGACTTTAAATGTCACTACAAGTTAGGGTTTAACTTTGCCTAAACCACAAATACTTCGAAGATAGCAGCTCCAGCTAAGAGACTGTAAAAGGCAAGGTTTTGAATAATATTTGGACAAAACGTGATTGTCTTTAGTGTTAGCAGGAAAGATCCTCAAGTCTATGAATGCTTTGATCGGTGCATTAGGTGATAATGATATTAAAACTTCAGCAGCAACCCCCCCCCCCCCCCCAGTGGAAATTCAGTTGCTCAGTTTTTTTTAGTATACAAAATAAGTTAATGCTTGGTTACTATTGCCTCAAAACCTCAGTTATTTTCTGTTAATGCAGTATAAATAAAGTATTTCAGAGAAAACGGTTACTGACCGAGGAACGAGGGCTGGAACATAGCCTCTGGGCAGCGGAACCTCTCGTTGCCGATGGTGATGACCTGTCCGTCTGGAAGCTCGTAGCTCTTCTCCAGAGTGGACGAGCTGGCGGCGGTCTGCATCTCCTGCTCGAAGTCCAGAGCCACGTAACTCAGCTTCTCCTTAATGTCCCTCACGATCTCACGCTCAGCTGCAGAGAGACAACGGTTTAACTCAGCGGCACAACAAGAGGTTGGAGTGAGGAATGTTACAAGAAAGTGCACGTTAGGTTCTTGTTCACAAAAATAAAGTGACAACAGTAGTATGGGGGAAGTGAAGGTGTTAACATGAAAAGGTTTATGGTCGTTTAAAGACATGGTTAAAATGTGATCAGTTTGATGGTTTATAGCCTTTTCCTGAACATATGTATGGTGTATATGTATGAGGCGTGTTGCTTCGGATGCATCGTTTAACAAGTAGAGGTTGTGCCATTAAACATATTCAATGAGCTCTGAAGCCTCGGTTTAAAGAAGAGACAGGAAACTGATAACAGGTCAAAAGGATAAGAGTTTGGTTTTAAGTTCCAGTGTCTGTTCCATGGAATCTTTTGAACAAAATTGTGCGTCAGAGGCTTTCTGCTCAAGACGTTGTGGTCTGAGAAATAATATGCTTAAAAAAAAAAAATAAGGATCCAACCTAAACTGGTTTATTCTTCCCCATGTGGTAGACGTGCCGTTACACTTTTCCCTCCCTTTTTAAAATCGGGTACATTTCATTGACCTGCGTCAGGCTTGAGTCATTTAAACCCGACACTCCTAACGTATTCCAGCCGTCTCACTGTGGGGGCGCATTAACCTGTGGGGGCGCATTAACCTGTGGGGGCGCATTAACCTGTGGGGGCGCATTAACCTGTGGGGGCGCATTAACCTGTGGTGGTGAAGCTGTAGCCCCTCTCGGTCAGGATCTTCATCAGGTAGTCGGTCAGGTCTCGTCCGGCCAGGTCCAGTCGGAGGATGGCGTGAGGCAGAGCGTAACCCTCGTAGATGGGCACCGTGTGACTGACTCCGTCTCCAGAGTCCATCACAATACCTGCACCGAGGGACAGAGTTAAACCAGAGACAAATCTACAAGGATCAGAATTAAACTCAAGAATGTCCAGTGACACTGCTGAACCTCTGGGGGTTACAGAGCTCTAGGACAAAAAGACTGTTCTTAACAAACAGCTGCCAGGCAATTAGCACTTTCTCATTTGCACAATAACTACTGTTGCAGATGGTCATGTTTTTTAAATTCCATTTTGAACCAGTTGGTGATCCTGCTTTTGAGTTTGTCTCTTGTGACGCACTTTGAGAGCGTTTGCAGCAAAACTGATTTCCCCAAAAAAGGACAATAAAGAAACTTTAATTTTTGTAAATGTTTAAAGGAGAATACTAGTGCTGACATTGAATAAAGCAGTATTAACCATTTAAGATGTTTTATAGATAAGCCTAATGCACAATAAAAGTAGTGTCATTGGCTGGTCCTCTATTGGACTAAAGGAGCAGGGTTAAAATAAACCTTCTCCCATTCAGAGTGTTGTCTTTTGGGTGTTGTTCTTTTGTTTGATGTGTGCGTAAGAAACAGGCCGGGGTCTGCACCAACTCTTTTCTTTGGTACTGCTTGCAAATGAAAAGTTTAGACTTTATTTTAAAGTGACCTGAATTAAGACAGAAGTTGGGTCCACTTGGTGAGACCTTTGGAAAACCACTGCATTAGAGTCGAGTAATTTAAACCCCCACAAGGTGGCGCTGTAGAGCCATTACATCTAGTTTGCGTCAGAATGAAGACTCTAACCTGTGGTGCGACCGGAGGCGTACAGAGACAGCACGGCCTGGATGGCCACGTACATGGCAGGAGTGTTGAAGGTCTCGAACATGATCTGAAACAAAAGTCAGCGTTTACTCTTTAGGCTGCTCGGAGAAATATGGAGCAACACATTTTCAGTCAGTCAATGGAGTTAACGTAAACCTGGGTCATCTTCTCTCTGTTGGCCTTGGGGTTCAGGGGGGCCTCTGTGAGCAGGACGGGGTGCTCTTCAGGCGCCACGCGCAGCTCGTTGTAGAAAGTGTGATGCCAGATCTGTAACAGAGGCAGCTTATTAAATATAAACTAACAAAAAAGGTATTTCTGTTGTTCTCCTTTAGTCAGAGTTCCTTTCCTAAAGCCATGTTCACAGCGACACAACGGGTTCATAACCTGAAGAGCCAGTTCTGCTTTACAAGACAAAGGAAAGAAACTCAAAATGTTGGTGTATGTGGATGTAGACTAATGCAAAGACTTAACATCTGCTCTGGTCAGTTTTAATCTAACGTTACCTTTAACATGATGGATTTCTACAACATTAAGGATAAACTGTTCTGTGTCATTGAGCTCGAACATGAGCCTCCCACACACCTGCTGTGTTGTGTTTGCTTTAGATTGTTCACTGGGCGGCCAGCTCTTTACGCAACAACCCAGAAAACAGCTTTGGAGTTTTTTGCAGAGTCATTTCCCCCACGCCTCACCTTCTCCATGTCGTCCCAGTTTGTGACGATGCCGTGTTCGATGGGGTACTTCAGAGTCAGGATGCCTCTCTTGCTCTGGGCCTCGTCTCCAACGTAGCTGTCCTTTTGTCCCATTCCCACCATCACGCCCTAAAAACACACCAGAGCAAGACTACTTTAAACCCACACAGCCTCCAAATAAAAACTTTATTTAAACCACAGCTGACTGCACCAATATTTAAAACATTCAATCTGTGGAGTCTGGCAAACGTTTACAGCGTTATGAGAGTGTTTTCTGTGAAAGGTCTGAGGCAGGTGTGGTTACCTGGTGTCTGGGGCGGCCCACGATGGAAGGGAAGACAGCGCGAGGAGCATCGTCTCCAGCGAAACCAGCTTTGCACATTCCAGAGCCGTTATCTACGACCAGGGCAGCAATATCCTCGTCCATTTTCTGAAATAAAGAAAAAAAAAAAAAAAAAAAAAGTGTCCATTTAGATTTAACACAAGATTACACACTTTCACACCCTTTGAATAAAAACTTGGTAAATAACCAGACAACACCCATTAGTTTCAGATCAGTTTAAAAACAGTGACAGATAAGACTCTCAGCTTTAAAGACAGACATTTACTGAAATACTTCTATTGTTCCAATATTTAACAAATACATGCATTTTATTTTTAACAGTAAAGTCCAAAGGCTAAGCCCAAATCTTTAGGATAAATCAAGACAAGCGCAAAATAAAACTTGAATTGTTAAAAAGATACAACACAACAGAGACATTGAAATGTAGCTTTTCAACGGGCCTAGATTATAAAACGCTCTAAAGCCGTTTATTGGAGAATATTTGAGTTTTAGTGTCACCTGGGGTTGTGTTTAAGTCACGACAAAACCCAGGACAAAATTACGCTAAAGCAGGATTAAAAAGAATAACCAACGCAAACAATCAACGCTAAAACCCTGCTGCAGACGTTAACGACGATGTGCAGCAGCTGCGCAACACTTTACCAGCTCAAAGAAAACCCAAGTGCGTCCGCAGCTGCCAACGCAGTTTTTAATTTGACTTCTGCAAATTCCAAATGTGTAAATCCAAGTCAGAGCTACGATCAGTTTAAAGATGCTACAAGAGTCAGAGCTAAACCTGATTTCCGGGACGCCCCGCTGCTGCGCGTGCTGTTACCTGTGCAGGTGAGTGTCAGGTGAAGGTGAAGGTGGTCTGGTTCAGCTGGAGCTCTTTCACGAATGCGCCGCTCACCTGGAGCCGCGCGGAGCTTTATTTAAGCTGAAAAGAAAAAAAAATCCCAGAGTTTTCCATAAAAGGACATGTTTCTCTGAGCGCGCCGCTGATTGGTCCAGCTGAGCGGGCTTCCTCATGTGCCTCCAGGACGCGCTGTGATTGGTCAGAGCTGAGGTCCGTCAAAGGTTCCAAATAAGTGTTTAGATTTAATGTTAGGTTGAACACGGAAACAAAAAGAGGAAACGCATTGTTTTAGACTTGTTTGTCTTTTGTTTTAATCCAAACTCATGACATTTGGCTTAAAAAAAACTGTACATGTCTTTTGTGAAAGTGTTTTTACTAAATGTTGGAGAGATTATGGGAGTTATTTTGGTTTTGCAAAAGCTTTTGTCTTAACACTGTGTCAGAGAAACACACGCTGTAACAAAAGTATTTCCATAAATTAAGAACACTTTTCTGAATTAATGAGTTAAATAAAATACACAATGAAGCCAGATTTAGTGTATTTTTTAAAATAATAAAATGACTCGGGTGGATTTCCAGTCTGGTTATGGATGAGGCTAAAACACTGTATATGTCCAGAAGTCTTTTCTACCATCTTTATTTACCTATATTCACTTTTATTTTTGTCTGAAAAGACTTTAATAAACAAAACTTTGACAAACTCATATCCTGCATAAATCCTAACGTCACGTTTTATTATTGTCTGTTTATAATGTGCTGCTGTACTTCGCTAACATTTTAGATTAGATTGGATTTATTTTTATCGTACACAGGCGTAAATCCCAGGGGGCACAGGGGGGACAAAAATATTATATTCTAATCCAAATGTATAATTTTAAATATAATAAATGTCTCATACAGCTTCAGTGTAATGATTGTTATGGTCTTATCTACAGAAGGTTAGTTCAGTTTATAAATCACTAAAACCACTGGACTGTCTCCTGCATGAACACTAATCCTGCACACGTCCCCCGGACTTGTGTCACACATCCTCCAGGAAACCTCCCTGGAGCCCCCCCCGAGAGGAGGCCCCAGAGCCGGGACACATCAGGGCTGTTCCTTCTGACACACACATTTAGTCAAATAAAAACATGTGAATACTAAATTCTTGTTTGTCTTTTCAAACCAGTATGACCACTTCTCTTTGTCCTTACCTGATCTCTGTGGATTCTTTTTCAGCGCTTTCTGACAGGTAAGTGTTTGAACATGTCGTCTTGCTTTTGTCCTTATTTGGACATTTCTGCAGCTGAATGAGAACGAGAGGAGGTGTTTCACAGACTGTCATTTGGCTCCAGCTTCACATAACTGCCCCAGAGCTGCAGCAACAGGCCCCCGATCCAATCTCAACAGGCCAATTTATTCATTTATGAGAATACGTTACAAATAAAGACACATTTAGTGGCATTCAAGGGATTTGTCTCTGAACACACATTATGGAGGGTTTGGTCCTGGAAAAGACAAACCCAAACTATCTCAGTCTGGATCATGAAGCAGGAGCAGCCCGTTCACTGAACCCTGGGTTTCTCTGGAGCTGTGTTCATGTGAGACAGAGATAAAGCTCTGACATGTTCAAACACAAACACAACATGCACTAACACACTTCCGTCACTCACTTCCCATTCAGTCGCAGTTTAAACAACACTGCTCAGTTAAAATGATTGAGAATAGTTACTGCAGATCAGATAAAGGATTTCTTGTAAATATTTATTCGAGCGAGTGGGAGTTCTTTTTTATTCCTACCTGGAGCAGGTCTAGAGGTGGAGGGGTCTGCAGTGGGGTTTGTGCTGGAGACGTTTAATGATGCAGGACAGTTTAGTTTTGTGTTTAACTGTGAGTAAATGGTACCAGGAGCAGAGTTTCTGTTGAAGTCTGTGTTGTGCCTGTCTGTGTGAGAAGGACTGGCAGGTGTCACTCTCAGTCCTGAACCTGTTCCACCAGCTGACCCTGGATCAGGTCAAGTGGACCCTACACAGCCGAACACCTGACAGACCTGAGAGAACACAAAACTAAACTAAACACAAAGCAACAAGCACTTACAAAGCACGTAAAGACAATAACATCCAACAGAAGAGTGGAGTCTACGGTTCAGACAAGTCCAAAGTCTGGCTCGGGGGCCAGTCATGGCACATGGTCAGATTTAATACAGCCCTCAGTTTTAGAAATAAAATGTATTGCTTATGTTCCCAGCAGCAGCAACAAACTAAAACCTGTTCTTGTGAAATAAGAATCACATCAGAAGAGACGTCAGTCATTTGGAAACTTTACTCTCATTAAATATGGCCTTCTTTGCAAACTGTTCGGACACCCCTGGATTAAATGCTGTGTTAAACTCAATATCATCGTTTATTAATCAGAGGATCTAAATAAAATGTTCTGAGCAAAATGCCGTTCAGTTTAAAGACTTGTGTAAACGTGTTTGTCATGGCTGGAGGATATCACTTTAACTCTCTGTACAGTGTTATCCTCCTGCACCTCTGCAGCTCGTTTCTCGTCCCTGATTGGTCACTGGGCCGTGTTTCTATCCTTCACTTGGATCTGAACCTGCTCCAGGGCAGTTCAGTCGTTCAGTTTCTGCAGAGCTCTACTTTGAGAGAAAATAAACCAGCTTTGTAAAAGTTCATTTTCTTTTTTTTCTTTACACACAGGTTTACATAATTTACAGAAATAAATGCAACCATTTATAAAACAAGGAGTTATTTTACATGCAAGCGTACTCTACAATAAGAAAGCATATGTTCTAAAATTATTTTTCTATAATTGCACTGGTTTTGATGGCTTTTCTTTTCTTCACATGTTTAAGTTATTACACTGCATGAGCTCTTGAAGAAGGTTAGGCATCAGTCCTTTATGGATATAGTATATTCACAGAGTTATTATTAACTGAATCAGAAAGGTGAGGTGGAGCTGGAGAAAAATACATTACTCTCCTGGAGGCCAGTTCTTTTGTAAATAAACTGGATTTTGAGATTTTTGCTGTAAATGTTGAAAAAATAAATGAGAAATTGTCTCTAGTTCATTATCCCAGAAGTCACAATTATAGTTAGTGTCCAGTTTAAACATTTGTAGTGTTTCTTTTTGAAGGGTAAATATTATTTTGAATGATACTTATTGTACTTTATTTTTAATACAGATTTGGGTTTGGGTTTGTTTTTGGGACCAGTCAGACTCGTTCCTGTTCGAGGGCGGGTTCAGTCGAGTCTGGTGAGAGTCTCTGTGGGACCTGTGATTATTTCCCTGCGGCTCCTCACACATTGTCCACATTCCCTGGTCTGGTCCGGACCTGTCCTGGAGCCTTTCAACTCCCAACAACATGAAAACCAGCAGCAGGTTTTAGGGAAGCTCTGGATCCACAGGACAATGACATTACAGATGAATAATTCCAAGACGGTAGGCTTTGTTCTTAGTCGAAATGAAAATCAACCCATTTCAATTTGCCCTTCAGGCAGAAAAGGGAGTTGAGAATGCAAAACTTTTAATCTTAGATTCTATATATGTATGCCCTAGGAAAAGCCTCTCATGCCACACTTTTATTCACAGATTTCTCATCTGCATTTAATACATCGCAGCCTCACCTTTTGACTCAGAGACTGCTGCTGCCCAACACCTGGTCCAATGGATCTTAGACGTCTTAAATAAGAGCAAGGGGTTCAGACTTTGTCCTTGTATGCACTAGTTCACCACAAGGGTGTGTCTTATCTCCCTTTCTTTTATTCGATACACTAATCCACAGGTGTCAAACATGCGGCCGGGGGCCAAAACCGACCCACCCTGGCCCCCTAATAATTTTTAAATTGAGAAAATTGCATAGAAAAACTCCAGTTTTTTAATAAAAGTAACTGCGATATTGAGTCGATATATGCGTGTCCACTGGCACTATTTAGCTCTCAGAATGACCCTCTTTGTCCTTCATTACTCAAAAAGGAGAAAAGGGAGCACACAGTGTACCAAGAAAAATGGACCACTTTGTTTTTACTTTGTTTTTTTTTCTGAATAAATTTGTTTTATGTCTCAGCTGTCATACAGGACAGCATCACTTTATTCTGAAGAATTGTCTGAAATACTTGTGAATTCATCTTCCCCTCAATGATT
This sequence comes from Perccottus glenii, assembly GCA_024416835.2. NCBI lineage: Eukaryota > Metazoa > Chordata > Actinopteri > Gobiiformes > Odontobutidae > Perccottus > Perccottus glenii. The sequence goes on from CM044556.2 coordinate 32,142,860, forward strand.
GAAGCTGGCCAGGCCCTGGTGCAGTAAAACAGGCCCAAATCTTGATGTTTCCTTCTCCAGACTTTACATTCGGGATGATGTTTTCATGATGATATGCTGTGCCCTTTCTACACCAGATGTAGCGCTGTGTGTTTTTTTCCAAATAGTTCAATCTTAATTTTATCAGTCAACAAAACATTTTGTGAAACAACTGCTGTGAAGTGTCAATGTGGTCTTTTGTAAACTTCAGGCGTGCATCAATGTTCTTTTGAGTAAGCAGTGGCTTCCTTCGTGGTGTCCTGCTGTGGATACTCTGCTTGTTCAGTGTTGTACAGTACATATTGTAGACTCATGAACAAAGATGTTAGCAAGTTCCAATGATGCCTTCAAATCTTTGGCATTCGAGGTAGTTTCTTTACCTCATTGATGAGTCTTTGTTGTGCTCTTGGTGTCATTTTGACTGGGCGCCCACTTCTTGGTCGAGTAACAACAGTCCCAACGCGTCTCCATTTGTAGATTGTTTGTCTAACTGTAGAAATGATAAAAGTCTAAAAAGTCTTTGAAATAACTTTTTTAACGCTTTCCAGCTTTATGTAAAGCAACAATTGTTGACCGTAGCTCCTCTAAAAGCTCTTTTTGGCGAGGCATGGCTCACATAAGCATGTTCTTCTTGTGCAGAACAAACTCAAAGTTTGAGGGATTTTTATCAGTCAAAGTAGCTGTAGTCCTCACTCCCAAATGTATTATCTTCACAAGACTCCAGGTGTGCTAAAACCTGAAACCTTTGAGGTAATTAACTCAAGGGTTCACATACTTTTTCCAAATTTATTCAGAAATTCCTGAAATTCCAAAAGGTTCACATACTTCTTCTTCTAGTTTTTTATTATGATTTTCTCGTTCTTGATCATATTCGTTCTGGAGCTGTGTCAGTTTTTTTTGCTCTTCCTGTTTTCTCTTTTCAGTTTCTTGTTTTAGTTTTTCCCACCATTCCTTTCTTTCTTTTTCCCATTTCTCACGCTCTTGTTCCATCTGTTTTCTGCTTTCCTGTAGTTTTCTTTCAAAAGTTTCTTTTGACTCTTCTTCTTTTGATTTGATATTTTCTTCTAAAGCTTGATGTTTTTGGTCCCATTTCTGACGCTGTATTTCCTCTTCTTCATTCCTCTTCCTGTTTTCTTCTTCTCTCTTTTCCTGTTCTCTCTTCTGCTGCTCTTGATCCTTCTTAATCATTTCCTCCTTTTCTTGGAGTTCTGTGTCTCTCTGTTGTCTTTCTTTTTCCATTTCATCTCTTTGTTTGTTCCATTCTTGTTTTTATTTCTTCCATTTCCTGTTGGTGTTTCCTCTCCATCTCCTCCCTCTCTCTCTTCATCTCTTCTTCCTTCTCCTTCAGGAGTCTCTCCATCTCTTTCTTGATGGCGGCCTCAGCCTCTTGGAGCATGTCGTTGGTGAAGCAGCCTCCTCCGTTCTCCTTCACCATGTCATTAATCTTCTTTATCAGCTCTTTCACCTGAGTGTGTTTGTCTTTAACTACATTATTAAACACATGGAACCTGTTTCCACAGTCAGAGACCAGCTTCTTACATGAATCATCACATTTATCTCTAACATCGTCTTTAATGGACATCTCATCCTCCTCCAGGTCGTCTCCACGTGTGAAAAGAACAATGATGAACTTTTCTACTGTACTCTGTTCTTTCTGACAAACTAATAATTTGGTTATTTCAATGACATACAATATTTACCCCTATAAATGAGACAACAGGGCCACCTGCTGGACTAAAGCAGGACTAAATCAGAGACTTCAGGTTTTAGGTTTGGAAAGATTTTATAAACCCCAGTATCATAAAAACAACTGCCTCAAAGTCTTTAGAGCCTCCATCAGGGCCAAGTGTAAATTCTAAAATTTTAAATTTTAAAGCCACATTAAAGACTGTTAAATGTCAGCCATATAAAGACAAAAAAACAGGTTAATGACAGTTTTGTCCCAGAAACAAATCTAAAATATTTTGACAAAGTTTACATTTCAACATTTGAGTAATACTCATTGTACTCATTGGTTTTATTTCTGTTCTTTCATTTCTCTGACTACAGGAGTCACAGCTCTGCTCTTAAAGTCTCTTATGGTTTAGCTCCAGTTCCTTCTGAAGGACTCTGAGAACATCTGGGACAGGCTTCTGCTCGAGCCCAGAGTTAGAACTAAACCTGGTGAAGTTTCAGCAAAAACCTGGAACAACTTTAACAAAGTTCAAGAGAAGGTTAAGAACCTTCCTCTTTAGCTCCGCCTACATTCAACTGCACTCTTCATCTTTTAATTTTAATTCAGTTTTTTTTTCTAAATCTTGTGTATTTTAAACTTCTCTGTTATTCCTGTAAAGCACTTTGAGTTACGAAGTGTATGAACTGTGCTGTAGAAATAAAACTGTGTCGTCTCCTTGTGTTTCATTGAGTTTGGTCGATTAGGTTTTTTAAAGTCCATATAACATGTAAATGTGTGTTTATAGAACAGAAACCTTCACAAAAAGTGTGACAGTTGTTTTGTTTATGGATCATTTTGTTTTTGTGATACATTCTCAGAATCAGATACAGCACATTCTTTCTGTAAAAGGACTGTTGTGGTAAAGCCCCAAAAGCAGCTCAGAAGCACAGCTATAAACATTACAAAGGCATAGTTTCCTAACATAATAGCGTTTATTGTTTAATGTATTAGGCTTATGTGTGAGGGTTTATGACCAGTGTCTGCTGTTCTTACAATAAAACATTCTTTAATAATAGGCTTGGTGGGTCATAGATTATTTCCTGTAAATACAGATATTTAATAACTGTGCCTCTTTAGAGCAGAGGAACTGTGGAGAACTACGGCTGCTGCTGGGCCTTTCTCATGTTTATTATCCACAAATAATTATCCATCAAGTTCAAGAGCTCACTTCTGCAAAGCCAAATAACACCAGCAGGGGGCGGACAAGCATATTAAGTATCATTCAAATAATGTATAAAGCAAATAACAAAACATTACCATCAAATATCCAAGTATAACTTTAAAGGACTGAAATCTTTTAAAAAACAGGCTCAAAGCCATGGAGTATTTCAGTGAGAGGGATCTTTTTGTTCAGAGGGCTAAAAATGTAAATACAACGTAATCCTTTGCAAGTAAATAAAACATTGTAAATATTAATGTTGGGAGAAGGGGTGGGATAGATTATGTCTTGACTTCTTTTTGAACAACACAGAATTTATAAATAAAGCCAGCGCTCGTGTTTCTTTGGCCTCGTCTGAAAATGTTCGAGGGCTGATGTTTAACACTGGACTATTATCTGAACTCTGAGGTCGCGGTGGTTCATTTATGGCTCTGGAAAAAATGATAGAGCAAAACAAATGAAAACAAAAAAACAAAAATTAAGAAAAAGGTCCTTTTGTTGCCTTTGCGCAGATACTGAGCTTGGAGCTGCCTGTTACTTTCCGACTGAGCTACAAGTTTCTGATTCAATTCCTGACAATGATTTTCCAAAATGTCTTTTCTCTCTTTTTCCCATTCTTCTCGTTTTCTCTCCGTTTGTTTCCTGAGCTGCTCCATCTTTTTCTCGACTCTCTGTTTTTCCAAGGTTTCTGCTCGAGCCCTTCTCTCGGCCTCCTCCAGTTTCCGTTTCCACTCCAGACGCACAGCTTCGTCCTGTTTCCGGCGTCTCTTGACCTCCTCCTCCTGCTCCCTCCTTTCCTGCCGTTCTTGCTTCATTAGCTCCTCTTTCTCCTTCAGCTGCTTGTCTTTTAGCGTCCTCTCTTGTTCCAACTTTGAATTCAGTTCAGAGTTTTGTCTTTTGGAGGATTCGACCTGTTTCCTCAGCTCTTCTTCAGTTTTTTCTAGTTTGAACATGTCTTTTGTGAAGCCACAGTTTTGCTGCATCATGTTCTCGGTCTTTCTCAACAGTTGTGTGACTTGTGTGCGATTAGTTTCATCTTTATTGTTTAAAACATGGTATCTGCCTCGACATTCTTTAATCAGATTCTTCACAAAGTCGTCACAGTTGTTGATGTAGCTCTCCACAGGTTGACCTTCCAGTTCGTCGCCTCTGGTGAAAACAATCAAGAGAAAATCTTTAGCCTTTTTGCCGAACGCCTTTTGGATCACCTCCAGTGTTTCAGTTTCTTCTTTGGTGATGTTCCCGATCTGCAGCATCAGTAAAAAGGCGTGAGGCCCGGGAGATAACATCTCAATTGATTTGAAAAGTTCTTTGTAAAGTGGTTCTTTTTGGAAGCTCTTGTCGAACAGAGCAGGAGTGTTTACGACAGTGACTGGACGTCCTTCGACTGATCCAGATGCTTTTACACAAACTGTACTCGCATTTTTGGGAGCAACTCTTGGTTGAAAACGCTTCTTTCCCAGAATAGTGTTTGCAGTTGCACTCTTCCCACTGCCACTTTTTCCGATCAGAACAATTCTCAAACCCATTTGGCTCCAGGGCATTTCAGGGTTCTTTATGTAAAGCAACAATTGTTGACCGTAGCTCCTCTAAAAGCTCTTTTTGGCGAGGCATGGCTCACATAAGCATGTTCTTCTTGTGCAGAACAAACTCAAAGTTTGAGGGATTTTTATCAGTCAAAGTAGCTGTAGTCCTCACTCCCAAATGTATTATCTTCACAATACTCCAGGTGTGCTAAAACCTGAAACCTTTGAGGTAATTAACTCAAGGGTTCACATACTTTTTCCAAATTTATTCAGAAATTCCTGAAATTCCAAAAGGTTCACATACTTCTTCTTCTAGTTTTTTATTATGATTTTCTCGTTCTTGATCATATTCGTTCTGGAGCTGTGTCAGTTTTTTTTGCTCTTCCTGTTTTCTCTTTTCAGTTTCTTGTTTTAGTTTTTCCCACCATTCCTTTCTTTCTTTTTCCCATTTCTCACGCTCTTGTTCCATCTGTTTTCTGCTTTCCTGTAGTTTTCTTTCAAAAGTTTCTTTTGACTCTTCTTCTTTTGATTTGATATTTTCTTCTAAAGCTTGATGTTTTTGGTCCCATTTCTGACGCTGTATTTCCTCTTCTTCATTCCTCTTCCTGTTTTCTTCTTCTCTCTTTTCCTGTTCTCTCTTCTGCTGCTCTTGATCCTTCTTAATCTTCTCCTTCTTTTCTTGGAGTTCTGTGTCTCTCTGTTGTCTTTCTTTTTCCATTTCATCTCTTTGTTTGTTCCATTCTTGTTTTTATTTCTTCCATTTCCTGTTGGTGTTTCCTCTCCATCTCCTCCCTCTCTCTCTTCATCTCTTCTTCCTTCTCCTTCAGGAGTCTCTCCATCTCTTTCTTGATGGCGGCCTCAGCCTCTTGGAGCACGTTGGTGAAACAGCCTCCACCGTTCTCCTTCACCATGTCATTAATCTTCTTTATCAGCTCTTTCACCTGAGTGTGTTTGTCTTTATCAGAGTTAATAAAGTGTTATTAAACACATGGAACCTGTTTCCACAGTCAGAGACCAGCTTCTTACATGAGTCATCACATTTATCTCTAACATCGTCTTTAATGGACATCTCATCCTCCTCCAGGTCGTCTCCACGTGTGAAAAGAACAATGATGAACTTTTCTACTGTACTCTGTTCTTTCTGACAAACTAATAATTTGGTTATTTCAATGACATACAATATTTACCCCTATAAATGAGACAACAGGGCCACCTGCTGGACTAAAGCAGGACTAAATCAGAGACTTCAGGTTTTAGGTTTGGAAAGATTTTATAAACCCCAGTATCATAAAAACAACTGCCTCAAAGTCTTTAGAGCCTCCATCAGGGCCAAGTGTAAATTCTAAAATTTTAAATTTTAAAGCCACATTAAAGACTGTTAAATGTCAGCCATATAAAGACAAAAACAGGTTAATGACAGTTTTGTCCCAGAAACAAATCTAAAATATTTTGACAAAGTTTACATTTCAACATTTGAGTAATACTCATTGTACTCATTGGTTTTATTTCTGTTCTTTCATTTCTCTGACTACAGGAGTCACAGCTCTGCTCTTAAAGTCTCTTATGGTTTAGCTCCAGTTCCTTCTGAAGGACTCTGAGAACATCTGGGACAGGCTTCTGCTCGAGCCCAGAGTTAGAACTAAACCTGGTGAAGTTTCAGCAAAACCTGGAACAACTTTAACAAAGTTCAAGAGAAGGTTAAGAACCTTCCTCTTTAGCTCCGCCTACATTCAACTGCACTCTTCATCTTTTAATTTTAATTCAGTTTTTTTTTCTAAATCTTGTGTATTTTAAACTTCTCTGTTATTCCTGTAAAGCACTTTGAGTTACGAAGTGTATGAACTGTGCTGTAGAAATAAAACTGTCGTCTCCTTGTGTTTCATTGAGTTTGGTCGATTAGGTTTTTTAAAGTCCATATAACATGTAAATGTGTGTTTATAGAACAGAAACCTTAACAAAAAGTGTGACAGTTGTTTTGTTTATGGATCATTTTGTTTTTGTGATACATTCTCAGAATCAGATACAGCACATTCTTTCTGTAAAAGGACTGTTGTGGTAAAGCCCCAAAAGCAGCTCAGAAGCACAGCTATAAACATTACAAAGGCATAGTTTCCTAAAATAATAGCGTTTATTTTTTAATGTATTAGGCTTATGTGTGAGGGTTTATGACCAGTGTCTGCTGTTCTTACAATAAAACATTCTTTAATAATAGGCTTGGTGGGTCATAGATTATTTCCTGTAAATACAGATATTTAATAACTGTGCCTCTTTAGAGCAGAGGAACTGTGGAGAACTACGGCTGCTGCTGGGCCTTTCTCATGTTTATTATCCACAAATAATTATCCATCAAGTTCAAGAGCTCACTTCTGCAAAGCCAAATAACACCAGCAGGGGGCGGACAAGCATATTAAGTATCATTCAAATAATGTATAAAGCAAATAACAAAACATTACCATCAAATATCCAAGTATAACTTTAAAGGGACTGAAATCTTTTAAAAAACAGGCTCAAAGTCATGGAGTATTTCAGTGAGAGGGATCTTTTTGTTCAGAGGGCTAAAAATGTAAATACAACGTAATCCTTTGCAAGTAAATAAAACATTGTAAATATTAATGTTGGGAGAAGGGGTGGGATAGATTATGTCTTGACTTCTTTTTGAACAACACAGAATTTATAAATAAAGCCAGCGCTCGTGTTTCTTTGGCCTCGTCTGAAAATGTTCGAGGGCTGATGTTTAACACTGGACTATTATCTGAACTCTGAGGTCGCGGTGGTTCATTTATGGCTCTGGAAAAAATGATAGAGCAAAATAAATAAAAACAAAAAAACAAAAATTAAGAAAAAGGTCCTTTTGTTGCCTTTGCGCAGATACTGAGCTTGGAGCTGCCTGTTACTTTCCGACTGAGCTACAAGTTTCTGATTCAATTCCTGACAATGATTTTCCAAAATGTCTTTTCTCTCTTTTTCCCATTCTTCTCGTTTTCTCTCCGTTTGTTTCCTGAGCTGCTCCATCTTTTTCTCGACTCTCTGTTTTTCCAAGGTTTCTGCTCGAGCCCTTCTCTCGGCCTCCTCCAGTTTCCGTTTCCACTCCAGACGCACAGCTTCGTCCTGTTTCCGCCTCTTGACCTCCTCCTCCTGCTCCCTCCTTTCCTGCCGTTCTTGCTTCATTAGCTCCTCTTTCTCCTTCAGCTGCTTGTCTTTTAGCGTCCTCTCTTGTTCCAACTTTGAATTCAGTTCAGAGTTTTGTCTTTTGGAGGATTCGACCTGTTTCCTCAGCTCTTCTTCAGTTTTTTCTAGTTTGAACATGTCTTTTGTGAAGCCACAGTTTTGCTGCATCATGTTCTCGGTCTTTCTCAACAGTTGTGTGACTTGTGTGCGATTAGTTTCATCTTTATTGTTTAAAACATGGTATCTGCCTTGACATTCTTTAATCAGATTCTTCACAAAGTCGTCACAGTTGTTGATGTAGCTCTCCACAGGTTGACCTTCCAGTTCGTCGCCTCTGGTGAAAACAATCAAGAGAAAATCTTTAGCCTTTTTGCAACGCCTTTTGGATCACCTCCAGTGTTTCAGTTTCTTCTTTGGTGATGTTCCCGATCTGCAGCATCAGTAAAAAGGCGTGAGGCCCGGGAGATAACATCTCAATTGATTTGAAAAGTTGTTTGTAAAGTGGTTCTTTTTGGAAGCTCTTGTCGAACAGAGCAGGAGTGTTTACGACAGTGACTGGACGTCCTTCGACTGATCCAGATGCTTTTACACAAACTGTACTCGCATTTTTGGGAGCAACTCTTGGTTGAAAACGCTTCTTTCCCAGAATAGTGTTTGCAGTTGCACTCTTCCCACTGCCACTTTTTCCGATCAGAACAATTCTCAAACCCATTTGGCTCCAGGGCATTTCAGGGTTTGTTTGACTTTTCTGTTGCTCCAAAACCTTCCCCATTTGAGCTTCGGAAAACATCTTTAGTGTGAAACCTCTGGCTCCTTCTTGTGTCAGTTTCTCCACTGCCTTCAACACCTGCTCGACCTGCTGCGGATCTCTGATGTTAAGATAAAGTGTTTCTCCTCCACAGTTTTGACACAGCTCTTCGACGTCGACAGAAGTCTCTTTGCGGAAGTTAACAACACCAGCAGGATCTGACTCCACAGTGAACATGATCATCATAAAGTCACTGACTCTGCAGCTCAATGTGTTTCGGAGAATCTCTAACTCGTTTTCGTCTTCGTCGGTGAGAGGAGCCATGGGTAGAACCAGGATGAAGGCATGGACGCCCTCAGGACCACAGAGGGAGATGCAGCTGAGGCACTGCTGCATCACTGTCTCCAGAGGTTTTTCAGACAGAGCCGGCAGCTCCACCAGAGTCACCCAACGCCCACACACCTCTCCCTGATGTTTAACACACTGCTCTGAGCTGCTCACTGCACCAAGAGCTCTTCCACCTAAAATGGCCTCAGCTGCTGAGGTCTTCCCTGCTCCTCTCCTCCCACAGAGAACCAGGTTTAGAGGAGGTTTCTTGTTTTTACTCAAGGTCAGAGTTAAACCAACGTCCTCGGTCTGATAGGGTTCACTGCTGATGTGCTTCCCATTGTTCTCTTTTACAATCTGACCCAGTCGTGTTAAAAGCTCTGGAAGCTCCAGGTTCTTGTGGTTCAAATATCTGTATCTGCATTTGGAGATCATGTTCTTTAAGGGTGAATCATTTGTGTATTTTTCCATAAATCCCTGCGTCTGGTCTCTGGGCGGTGATAACAACACCAGAGAATGGTCAAAGGACTGGTCACTGAACTTCTCCAGGAATGAGGTTAGTCTGGTTTTGTGTTGCTCAGTGAAGTCTTCAGGCTGTAGAACCAGCAGGAACACATGAGGCCCAGGGGCAGAGGCAGCTGTGAGTTCTTTTATTAACTCTGTCAGTTTGTCTTCAGTGTCAGGACGAAGCAGGTCTGGAGTGTTGATGACAGTGAGGACATGGTCCTTAAATTGTCCATTGCCTTTTACACAACAGTCCAAATCTTTGGTGAACTCGTTTTTTCCCACAATGAGGTTTCCCACTGAACACCTCTGACTCCTGCTGTTTCCCAGAACAACCACCCTCAGCTCAGACACTGAAAGAAAACATAAACAATTAATGTAATTTTATTAACTAATGTATTTCTATTTTAGAACACTGATTAAAGCCAACATCACTAAATACTGCGCTCTAATGGCGGTGTTGCTTTTTAAGTGAATTATTTCAAGACATTACATGTAAACAAATGCCTGCCTGGACAAAGTCTGTCCTGAGGCGTGGAATCTTGGTTACTGGACCTTGACTGTAGAATTAATTGCCAATTTGTATCTCTAAAGAAAGACAAATAAATCTAGTTATGTGAGGAAAGTGTTTCTTTTTCACTCTCATCTTTCTAAACTCTAAATTCAGAGGCTGCAACAGTTTTCCTACATGTCAGGGCCTCACTATTTCATGTGTTTAATACTCAGCTATATTTTACTTACTATACGGCGGTAGAGCCTGGTAGCTGCTGCTGCGTTTCAGGGGCTTCACATCACACACTGTCGATGGAGACAAACACAAATTATTATTGTGTTATGGATAAAGAGTGTATACTTCTGTCTGTACTTTTGTTTGTAGACAACATGATTACAAGAATGACTTGGGCAAAGGAAGTTAAGTGGAAGAAAGGGGTTTGTTAACCGACAGAGAAGCACAAACGGAACAGAAGCTAAATTAAAAAAGGTAATAACAGGAATAATTGTATTTTCAAGTGAAATTATCATTAACATTTTAACTTTATTTGGTTTTAATCTCGTATTGTGAGGGTCTGTTGGGAACGTTTGGCCAATTCCCCTGTAAGAAAGATCTTCAACTCCCACTTTAAACCAGATCCTGAGGGAGGCTGGAAACATTGAGTTCGAGTGGACCATGTTCTCCACTTCTGTGGCCGCAAGGGTTCCGGTTGTAACCCCCGAACCCGGTGGTGGACACTGGAAGTAAGGGACGCTGTCAAGCTGAAGAAGACCTATTGAGCCTGGTTGGCTCTAGGGACTCCTGAGGCAGCTGATGGGTACCGGGAGGTCAAGCGAGCTGCAGCCCGGGTGGTAGTGGAGGCAAAAACTTGGGTCGGTCGGCCTCAAAGAAATTCTGGCAAACCGATCGGCCCCTTAGGAGGGGGAAGCAGTGCCCTGCCAACACTGTTTACAGTGGAGGTGGGAATCATCTGACTCCAACTGGGGACATTGTTGGACGGTGGAAGGAATACTTCGAGGATCTCCTCAAAGTCTTCACAAGTCTTCCATTGAGGAAGCTCCTCGGTGGCAAGGCACCGGGGGTGGATGAGATCCACGCTGAGTACCTCAAGTCTCTGGATGTTGTGGGGCTGTCGTTTGGGGACAGTACCTCTGGACTGGCAGACCAGGGGTGCTGGTCTCTCTTTTCAAGAAGGGGGACTGTAGGGTCTCCTCAGCCTCCCCGGGAAAGTGTATGCCAGGGTACTGGAGAGGAGAATGTGGCCAATAGTTGAACCTCGGATTCAGGAGGAACAATGCGGTTTTCGTCCCGGTCGTGGAACACTGGACCAGCTCTATACCCTCTCCAGGGTGCTGGAGGGTTTATGGGATGAGGATCAGCACCTCCAAGTCTGAGACCATGGTTCTCAGTCGGAAAAGGGTGGCTTGTCCCCTTCAGGTTGGTGGAGAGCTCCTGCCTCAAGTGGAGGAGTTCAAGTATCTTGGGGTCTTGTTGACGAGGGAGAGAAGGAAGGAGTTCTGCTCCTCCACATTGAGAGGAGTATTTCTTCCATCGTTCGTAAGAGTTAAAGGAAGTGTCTAGGTAGAGAGAAGTTGGTGCGTCTCTGCTTAAACTGCAGCCCCGTGACCTGGCCCCGGATTAATGGAAAAAGATGGATGGATGAAAAATACAGCTAAATAAAATAATAGCATCTCTCTCTTTTATTTTATCAGTAAATGTTGTCTTAAATAAATTATTATTTTTCTGTTATGTGTCCCTCTCACACTAGACCTCAACAGGGACCGTAACAATATGTTTATCCTCTTTGGTTCTAAAGATCAAACACACTTTTAGCTGCATTAGACTTGAAACTATGTTCCATAATCAGAGCTTTTATGAAGTATGTGCAGCGTCCATCAGATGATTCAGTACCAATCCTCCGTCACACACCAGTTCTACCAGCATTCAACTGTCATCCACAAAGAACCCTAAATGGAGCTTTACTGGGCTTAAAAAATAGGCCAACATTTTAACAGTGTATTTAGAAACACCTTTTTGACTCAGTTTAATGCATACTTTTCTGTGTTTACTCAATCAGAAGCTATGGAGAAGAAATACAATCATTTTTGTTCATTAGAAGTATTTCCATTCATTTCTACTGCTCCTGCACCAGTGTGCCTCTCTGTTGAGTGTGTTCTGTTCCCGAAGCATAAACATCTCCACATTCCACAGCCACATTCTCACTTTAAAACTCAGTCTGACGTGTTTATTTGGACTTACCAGGACCTGCCATGGCCCTTCACAGCTGGGCCTGATTCAACTGAAGATACACTGCAACAAATACAAAGAAGAAAAGAAAAGGCTCGGTCACATAAATGTATTAAACTCAGGCTGGTGTGTTTTTAAAGGGCGTCACATTTGGATCACATTCATTCATCGCATTAACCACAAATAATGAATAAATGTTTTCATAATTACATTCAATATAAAAATCAAAAAAGGTTCTAATGTTTGAGTGTGTCCTTTGTTCGACTGATTAATAAGTCTCTGTTAAACATTACTGTACCTCAGCCTTATCTTTAAAGAACAGTAGAGTCAGACACTTTCAATGGAACATAAGGAAATCCAACGTGGTTACGTCAGTCCAACGTAAAAAACTAAATCCAACTTTTAACCACGTCCACAAACATAGCAGTCGATTTATAAAGACTTGATTTACCCTTCCGTCCAAAATCTTGTTTCCGTACCTTCACTGAGACGAAGCTAACGAACATAGTATTATAATAATAATAATAATCTCTGCAGGGACAATTCTTCATTTATCTTGGCTCTTTATGAACCTCAGGATCATCAAAAACGACATTCAGCCGTTTATTTTACAGTTAACCTCCAGATTAATTAAAGAATGAAATACTTACCACTGGGAGGAATGTTATCTGCGCCACAGCTGCAAACCGAAAGTAAAGTGAGACGTGAACATCAGGCACTCTCTGGACTCTTTCTGAAACTCATCCAAACGGTTCATGTTGAGATTAAAACCGCGAATGAAACGTCCAAGAGTTCAGCAATAAACAGCCGCTCTCCGCTCTTTCAGAAGCGCAAAGGTTAGTGTCACGAGTTCCGCTGACACCCCTCCCCCCACACACACCTCTACCCCCACACACACCTCCTCCCCCCCACCTACACCCCCAGAGGAGACTCTCGTGTCACTGTCGAGCAGACAATAAAGAGAAAAACAAGGAAGTAAAAAACGCTTCAGACACGTGTTGTTCTTGAACACTAAACACTTTTTTTATTTGCACTCTTCATTTTTGATTTTTATTTTCTTTTGTTACTTATTCTAAATGTTGTCTATGTATTTTAAATTGGTCTTTTATTTCTGTAAAGCACTTGGATTGAGCCGGTGTATGACTTGTGCTGTAGAAATAAAAGTGCCTTGCTCAGAAGCACAGCTATAAACATCACAAAGACATAGTTCACTAAAATAATTAACATTTACTGTTTAATGTCATAGACTTATAGTTTATGTGAGAGTTTAACGACTGAGTGATTGATATTTGAGTGCACTTATAATATATTTAATAAGTGTTTACAATAAAGCATTGTGTTGTATTTTATTAATAGTAAAAAGTATAGTTTAATAGGCTTGGTGGGTTCTAGATTATGTTATGGGATTATTTCATGTAAATACAGATATAAAGTAAGTGAGTAACTTAAATGTGTAGAAGACACACAAACACATTTATGAGGACATCATTCTCCAAACACAGACACTACGACTGCTGCTGGGCTTTTCTCATGTTTAATATCCATAAATAATTATTCATAAAGTTCCACAGCTCGCTTCTGCAAATAATACCAGCAGGTGGCGCACATGCTCATTAAGGAAAGTGAGGTTAACCTGTGGAAACCCAAGGAACTAAAGCAGGTCTTTATCAACATTAGAATTAACAAATTAACAAAAATACTAAATGAAACTTTATAAACAAAAGTTGAATAGTTGTTTTCCAGAGTTCTGTTGTAAATCTCTGACAAAGACATTTTCTTCTGGACGAATATAAAGTGTTTTTGTGGAGATTTACCGCACTACCCTGAGCCACTGCGCCCCAGATGGTGAACACTAGTCAATATAATACTTAATAAATCAATAAGGCTCTAAAAATTCCATCTGGTGTAAAGGAACTGTGAACATAGATAGTTTTTTTTGTTTAAATTAAAATGTGAAAATGTCACGTTGTTCTCAGACTATTATCTTAAAAATAAAAAAAGTCAAATCTTCTATATTTTATAATCCTTTCAACAGGTTTAAGTTGGATTTGAACATGTTTTAGTCAGATTTGAACATGTTTTAGTCAGATTTGAACAGGTTTAAGTTGGATTTGAACAGGTTTTAGTTGGATTTGAACAGGTTTTAGGTGGATTTGAACAGGTTTTAGTTGGATTTGAACAGGTTTGAACAGAAATAGTGACAGTGCTGTTGTGGACCTGATGACTTTATTCAGAGTTAGGGGCTCTTTATAAAAACCTGTTTGAGCCTCTCTCGGCGGCTCCTGTGTGGTTCAGAACTGGTTTTAGGAGTTTCCTGAGGACTTTGACACGAGCCTCAGATCCTCAGCAGGTCCTGGTAACGTCTCCAGAGTCGAGGCTGAAGACACGTTCAGCACCTCTGGGTCAGTCTGCCTCAGAGTCTGTTCCTCTTTGACACAAAGAACACGTCCTCAGTGGGACCTGAGTCTGAATCCAAACTCTCAAAAGAAACTCACAGCAGTTTGTCTTCAGCATCCTGTCACCGTCTGGAAATATACGAGTCTGTAAAACCGCTCTGACAACAGCTCCTTCGAGTTCCATGCTGTTACCATCACCCACCCTGTTAAAAGTCATTTTGTAGTCATCTATCGGCCCCCAGGTCAGCTTGGACATTTCTTGGAGGAGTTGGATGCGCTTCTTTCATCCTTCCCTGAGGATGGTACCCCTCTGGTGGTATTAGGAGACTTCAACATCCACCTTGAAAAGCCACAGGCTGCTAACTTCAATAACCTGACTGCATCATTTGACCTCAAGCAGGTTTCCACATAGGCAACCCACAAGTCTGGTAACCAACTAGATCTTATCTACATAAGATACTGCTCCACTCGGCACACTCAGGTCACGCCACTGCACACTTCCGATCACTTCTTCATTACTCTCGACCTTGACCTAACTTCTCCAGACACTGCAATTGTTTTACCGCTGGTCACTTTCCGACGCAACCTGCGTACACTCAGTCCTCCCGTTTTCCTCTGCTGTCTCTTCTGCACTCCCCTCTTCTGAGGAGCTCTCTCTTTTAAACACTAACACCGCCACCGACACTCTGTTCTCCATGCTTACATCCTGCTTGGACAACTTATGCCCTCTTACATCTAGACCAGCCCGTACATCCTCGTCTGCCCCCGATTATCCGATGTTCTACGCGAGCACCGCGCCAGCCTCCGGTCAGCTGAGAGAAAATGCCGCAAGTCAAAAGATCCTACTAACCTCTCTATCTACCAGTCTCTCCTCTCTACTTTCTCTGCTGATGTCACCTCTGCAAAAACTGTCTACTACCATTCTAGGTTAATCAACTCACCTGACTTGCGCACTCTCTTTAAAACCTTTTCTGCCCTCCTTTGTCCGCCTGCTCCCCCACCTTCATCGGATCTAACAGCTGATGATTTTGCGTCTTTCTTTGTAAAGAAAACGACCACCATCAGCAGTCAGTTCTCTGCGCCACCACCTGTCGAGCTCATTCAGACCCCTGATATGTGTTTGCTCACTTCCTTCTCTCCTCTAACTGAAGCAGATGTTTCCAAGGTCATTAGTTCTAACCACCCTACTACCTGCCCGCTGGATCCCATCCCCACACATCTCCTTCAGGTCATCTCTCCATCTGTCGTGCCTGCTCTCACCCACATCATCAACTCATCTCTCTCCACTGGGTCATTCCCCACAGCTTTCAAAGAGGCCCGCATCACACCACTACTGAAGAAACCCACTCTTAACCCTACTCTCCCTACAGAGAACACTCCCTCCTAGCTCCATAACTACAGTCAGAAGTCGCAGATTAAAGAAGAGAATAACAGTTCGATTGTCTAATCAGACAAATCCGATTCAAATCCCCTGCAAACAGATAAAGTCAGGTCCTGCTCAAACAGACTTAAAACTTGCACTGTTCAATGTCAGGTCTTTGGGAAACAAATCTTTTTTAATTAATGATTTTATAACTTCAAATAAGCTTGATTTTATGTTTTTAACAGAAACATGGTTAGACAGCAGGACTGGAAATGCGGTCCTTATTGAATCCACCCCATCGAATTTCACATTTTTATCCAAAATACGGGAAAACAAAAAGGGTGGTGGTGTATGTGCCTTTTTTAGAGATAATATTCTTATCCAGAAGCTATCACTTGGAGAGTTTTCATCATTTGAGTATGTGTCATTCAAAATGGAGTTGAGGTTTTCTCCATCTGTATTATATGTAGTTCTTTACGAACCACCCCAACAGTGTCATGATTTTATTGATGAGTTTACTGAAATGCTTTCGGTTATTTGCACAGAATTTGAACAAATAGTCATATCTGGTGATTTTAATGTGCATGTGGATAATGTTTGTGACAGAAATGCCAAAGAACTTTCTAGTATTCTTGATACTTTTGGTCTTTGTCAGCATGTTAATGAGCCGACCCATGACAGAGGTCACACTCTGGACCGGGTCATTACTAAAGGTGTTCATATTTCAGATGTCACTGTGATTGATGTTGCACTATCTGATCATTCATGTGTCTTTTTTCATCTCTCCATAATTCCAAAAGTTGCTGTTGGACCTACTGTCCGACACATTAACGATAACACCAAGACACAGTTTATGGAGGCAATCAGGTTTGAAAATGCCTCATCAGGTCAAGTTGATGATTTGTTGAATTGTTATACTTCAGGTGTTTTAAATGTTATGGACACCATTGCTCCTGTTAAGGTTAAAGTGATCAGGACGAGGCAGAAGGCTTCATGGAGCAATGCTCACTCTGTCAGGGCACAGAAAAGGGAATGCCGAAAAGCCGAAAGAAAATGGCATAAATTGAAACTCTTAATTCATTATGAGGTATACAAAGAAAATTTGCATGTTTTCAATCAAACTTTGCAAAAAGAAAGAGAAATATTCTTCTCAGAGATCATCAACAACAATAGTAACAACCTGCGTGTCCTGTTTGCTACAGTGAACAGATTAACAAACCCTCCAGCTCCATTTCCACCAGAATTAGTTTCCACCACTAAATGCAATGAGTTTGCATTGTTTTTCAACGGCAAGGTTCAAGGCATTAAACATGCGATACAGTCCAAAGGGCATAAAACAACACTGCAGCCACCTAGGAGACACCTTGGTTGGTTTAACACATTTTACACCCATTAATGACAGAACAATTGAAAAAACTGTCTCCAACCTGAGTTCATCCACCTGCTGCCTCGATGTTTTACCCACTAGATTTCTAAAATCAGTACTAAGCAGTTTGTTACCACAACTCACTGATATAGCCAATAATTCCTTACAGTCTGGAACATTTCCAAGGGCCTTAAAAACTGCTGTCATTAAGCCTCTCCTAAAGAAGAGCAGTCTTGATGCTACAGTGCTCAACAACTATCGGCCCATATCAAACCTGCCATTTTTAGGGAAAGTCATCGAAAACTTGTTTATCAGCAACTTAATGACTTTCCATTACTTAACAACTGCTTTGATCCTTTTCAGTCAGGATTCAGGCCCCATCACAGACTGAGACTGCACTTATCAAAGTCACAAATGACATCCGTATGAACACTGACGCAGGCAAAGTCTCTGTCTTAGTTCTGTTGGACTTGAGTGCTGCGTTTGATACAGTGGACCATGAAATCCTGACACAAAGATTAGAGGAATGGATAGGTATCACTTGAACTGCTCTTAAATGGTTTCAGTCCTATCTTGAAGACAGGAAGTACTTTGTTTCGGTTGGTAACTGTGTGTCAGACCAAATGGCCCTGACATGTGTGGTTCCACAGGGGTCTATCTTGGGACCTCTATTATTCAATCTCTACATGCTTCCTTTAGGCCAGTTAATACGCAGCTGTGAAGTATCCTACCATAATTATGCAGATGACACTCAGATTTACATTTCACTCACAGCAGGTGAAAATGGACCAATCCATTCACTGTGTCACTGCATCGAACAGATTGACATGTGGATGCAAAATAATTTTCTCCAACTGAACAGAAACAAGACTGAACTAATCATCTTTGGGCCACAGAAACAAAGAGAAAGTGTCAGCAGTCACCTCTCGTCTCTTTCTCTAAAATCTAAAAATCAGGTTAGAAATCTAGGGGTCATCATGGACTCAGACTTGAATTTCCACAGTCACATTAAGTCAATTACATCATCTGCATTTTATCACCTTAAAAACATTTCCAGAGTCAAAGGGATGATGTCTCAACCAGACTTAGAGAAACTTATCCATGCTTTTATCTCCAGCAGGTTAGATTACTGTAACGGCCTGCTCACTGGTCTCTCAAAACGAGGGTTAAGACAGCTGCAGCTTATTCAGAACGGCTGCTCGGGTTCTAACCAAAACCAGGAAGTACAACCACATTACGCCAGTTTTAAAATCTCTGCACTGGCTTCCTGTTGCTCAGAGAATAGACTTTAAAACAGCACTTCTGGTTTACAAGTCTCTAAATGGTTTAGCACCAGAATATATCTCTGACATGCTAGTTACTTATGAACCTCCTCGGACTCTGAGAACATCTGGGACAGGCCTTCTGCTCGTGCCCAGAGTTAGAACTAAACAGGGTGAAGCAGCGTTTAAGTTTCATGCAGCAAAAACCTGGAACAGCCTCAACTTTAACAATGTTCAAGGGGAGGTTAAAAACCTTCCTCTTTAGCTCCGCCTACACTACAACCTAAAGTGTTTGTTTTTTCTTTTATCTGCACTCTTCTTTTTAAAATGTTTTTATTTTTTTCTTATGCTTCTTAATATAAATCTTGTAAATTGTCTTTTATTCCTGTAAAGCACTTTGAGTTACCCAGTGTATGAATTGTGCTATATAAATAAAATTGCCTTGCCTTGTTTTGCCTACACTGTTAGAAAACTACAGACCAGTTTCCCTCCTTCCCTTCATTGCCAAAGCTCTGGAGCGAGCTGTGTTTACTCAGCTCTCATCCTTTCTCACACGGAACAACCTCCTGGACCAGAACCAGTCTGGGTTCAAGAGCGGACATTCCACCGAAACTGCCCTGCTCTCAGTCATCGAAGCTCTGAGACTGGCAAAGGCAACATCCAAGTCATCTGTACTCATCTTACTGGATCTGTCTGCTGCTTTTGACACTGTTAATCATCACATCCTCCTGTCTTCTCTCAGGGCGATGGATGTCTCTGGAATGGCGTTACAATGGCTCAAGTCTTACCTCTCGGATAGGTCATTCAGAGTATCCTGGAGAAACGAGGTCTCTGAGTCCCAACATCTCAATACAGGGTGCCACAGGGCTCAGTGCTTGGTCCGCTACTCTTTTCCATATACATGACATCCCTTGGCTCTGTCATTCAGAAGCATGGCTTTTCCTATCACTGCTGCAGATGACACTCAACTCCACCTGTCATTTCAACCTGACGATCCGGCGGTCTCTGCTCGCGTCTCGGCATGTCTGAGTGACATCTCACTTTGGATGAAGGACCATCACCTGCAGCTGAACCTTGCAAAAACAGAACTGTTTGTGATTCCAGCCCATCCAAAGACCCACCACAACCTCTCCATTCAACTAGGCCCATCAACCATTACACCGTCCAGCACTGCCAGAAATCTGGGAGTGGTAATTGATGATCAGCTAAACTTCACAAGTCATGTCGCCAGCACCACCCGGTCCTGTAGATTCATCCTCTACAACATTAGGAAAATTAGACCTTTCCTATCAGAGCACTCTACGCAAATTCTAGTCCAGGCTCTTGTCTTGTCCAAACTGGATTATTGCAATGCTCTACTAGAGCACACGTAACTCCTCTATTCATTAGGTTACACTGGCTCTTGTTGACGCCCGCATTAAGTTCAAAGCTTTGCTCTTGGCCTACAAGACCACCACTGGTTCTGCACCCTCATATCTTCACTCACTAATACAGACCTACGTTCCTACCAGATCAGGAAAAAAATTACTCTCACGTACAAGACAAAGACAAGACATTTATTTTTTTTAGCCCAATATCATAACAACAGTCGCCTCAAAGGGCTTAACAGACTGCACTAGACAACATCCCCTGTCCTTAGACCATCCACCAGGGTAAGGAAAAACTCCAAAAAAAAACCCATCCGGGAAAAAAGAGAAACCTCAGGGAGAACCACAGAAGGAGGGATCCACTCCCAGGACAGAGAGGCCGCGCAGGACAGTTGAAAAATACATAGAAATACACAAACATATTCACAAATAAAAACATTTATATTGGCAGTGTCCACTGTCAATATAAATGTGTGCAATAGTAGATGGGGCCGCAGCCAACATAAAGGTAGATGACAGATGGGGTGGGGCCCCTCACACTGGAGCACACAAACAGTGTAAACATGTACCTTCAGCTCCAACCAGTGTAAACGTATACCTTCAGCTACAACCAGTGTAAACGTATACCTTAAGCTACAACCAGTGTAAACGTGTACCTATGATCAATCAGTCTCCATACGTTTGGTGAAATAAGTATGTTTTGAGTTTGCTTTTGAAAACCTCAACAGTCAGCTTGCCGCACTTCCGCCGGGAGCCCATTCCATAAAAATGGGGCTCTATAAGAAAAGGCTCTGTAGCCAGCAGACTTCTTCTTTGCTCGAGAAAGTTGAAGGAGGCCAGCGTCCTGAGAGCGAAGGGTACGAGCTGGAGTATACCGGGTGATGAGGTCAGATAGGTAAGAGGGCGTGCTCACAAAGGATTTTATATGTTAACAGGAGAACTTTGAAATCAGCTCTAACATGAATAGGAAGCCAATGTCCGGGAAAGTCTATGCCAGGGTACTGGAGAGGAGAATGAAGCCAATAGTTGAACCTCGGATTCAGGAGGAACAATGCGGTTTTCGTCCCGGTCGTGGAACACTGGACCAGCTCTATACCCTCTCCAGGGTGCTGGAGGGTTTATGGGAGTTTGCCCAACCAGTCCACATGTGTTTTGTGGATCTGGAGAAGGCATTCGACTGTGTCCCTCGTGGTGCCCTGTGGGGGGTGCTCTGGGAGTATGGGGTCCGGGGCCCTTTGCAAAGGGCTGTCCGGTCCCTGTACGACCGGAGCAGAAGCTTTGTTCGCATTGCCGACAGTAAGTCAGAACTGTTCCCAGTGCATGTTGGACTCCAGCAGGGCTGCCCTTTGTCACCGGTCCTGTTCATTATATCAAGATGGCGCCGCTGTGTCCGGCCGCCCAGGTCGCCCGCTTAGATTGTGTTCTTATTTACTTTTTACCTACTTTTGCTTTCTCTTTTACACACATTACCTCTGCACTGATTTCATACAAAAGGTAATACTTTTGGACATTGGACAACGCTTCACTGACCTGTTTCACGACACTTTATCCTCTAACTCGTCGTGGCCACCTGAGATTCTCCGGGGCGCCGGGGTAAACAATGGTCACCTGAATAGCCACCCAAGGCGTCGGAACAAGAAACACCGCGGAGACGGGCTGGGATTCGCAACAGACCGAGGAAAAGAGCACACAGCCCTCCTCTACCGAGCATTTTGCTCGCCAATGTCCAGTCTCTGGAGAATAAGATGGATGATCTTAGAGCCAGGATAAACTTCCAACGGGACATTAGGGACTGTAACATCCTTTGTTTGTCTGAAACGTGGCTCACGCCCTGGGTCCCGGACGCTGCTGTAACGCCGTCTGAAAACTTCTCTGTTTTACGGATGGACAGGACAGCCGAGGCCGGCAAATCCAAGGGTGGGGAGTTTGTTTCATGATTAACAAGAAATGGTGTGACCCCAGGAATATCTCCACTCTGTCGCGCTCCTGCTGCTAACTGCTGTTTACATCCCTCCACAAGCAGACACTGGCTTGGCTTTGTCTGAGCTTCACGATGCGCTCAGCGGCAACATCAACAAACATCCCGACGCTGCTACTATCATCGCTGGGGACTTTAACAAAGCCAAACTCAGGAAAGTCATGCCTAATTTTTATCAACACGTATCCTGTCCATCCAGAGGACCAAATACACTGGATCATTGCTACACTCAGTTTAAGAATGCCTACAAAGCTCGCTCACTACCGGCTTTCGCAAATCGGACCATGCCGCCATTTTCCTTACACCGGAATATAAACAACGGCTCGTTCAAGAACCTCCGGTGCAGAGGGTGGTGACGCGTTGGTCCGCCCAATCAGAAGCAACGTTACAGGCGGCTCTCAATGACGTAGACTGGGTCATGTTTCGCGCAAGCTCATTGGACGCCAGCGAAGTTCACGGATGTAGCGCTAAGCTTTGTAAACACGCTAGCCGAACAAGCTACGGACAAAATAACTATACGGTCTTTCTCTAATCAGAAACCGTGGGTGGACAGATCAATCCGTGCAGCAATAAACAAACGCACTGCTGCTTACAACGCCGGCCTTCTGTCGGGAAACATGAGCGAGTACAAAGCATCGTATGCTCTCCGACGCAGTAAGTGCCGCAAAACACAGACACAGGGAACGCATTGAGTCACATTTCCAGCTAAATGACTCCCGACGCATGTGGCAAGGACTAAGGACCATCTGTGACTTTGGAAATAAATCCTCTACAGTGGTGAGAGCAGATCCGTCGCTGGCTGACGAGCTTAACACTTTCTACGGCCGCTTCGAAAGCAATCAAAGCAGTGGGAGTCTGCCGATCAGCGCGTCAGGAAGCAGCAATCATCATGCCATCACCGTGACGGAGGACGAGGTTCGAAAGGCACTAAAACGAGTGAATGTAAGGAAAGCAGCTGGACCTGACGGGATTTCTGGCCGTGTTCTGCGGTCCTGCGCTGATCAGCTCGCTGGTTTGTTTACATCCAGTTTTAATGAGTCTCTTGCCACATCGGTGGTTCCCACCTCATTCAAAAAATCGATCATCATCCCTGTGCCAAAAAACAATAAACCCTCTTGTCTAAATGACTATCGTCCAGTTGCCCTCACATCAATAGTCATGAAGGTCTTTGAGGGACTGGTTAAAAACGTCATCTGCTCCTCCATCCCGGATACTTTGGACCCCCTTCAGTTTGCTTATCGCCCTAACAGATCCACAGATGATGCCATCTCTCACATCCTGCACTCTTCTCTCACACACATTGACAGCAATAACAGGAACTATGTAAGACTGCTATTTATTGACTATAGCTCAGCTTTTAATACTATAGTCCCCATTAAGCTAGCTTCCAAACTCATAGACCTCGGACTGAATCCTTCACTTTGCAACTGGATCCTTGATTTCCTCACCGGCAGACCTCAAGTGGTGAAACTAGGCCAGTACACCTCCAGCTCCATCACACTGAACGTAGGAGCCCCACAGGGCTGTGTCCTGAGTCCCCTGCTCTACTCTCTCTACACACACGACTGCGTGTCCTCGCACAGCTCCACATCCATTATCAAATTCGCTGATGATACTGTGGTTCTGGGCCTCATTCACAACAACAATGAGACCGCATACTTGGATGAAGTAGGGAAATTAACATCATGGTGCCAGGACAACTGCCTCTCCTGAATGTGAGCAAAACAAAAGAACTGATTGTAGACTTCAGGAAGACGCAGCAGCCCCTACATTCCTCTTACAATAGGCGGGACCCTGTGGAGAGGGTGAGTAGCTTCAAGTACCTTGGTGTAAACATCTCTGAGGACCTGACTTACTACTCACACTCAAACTCAGGTAAATAAAGCCAGGCAAAGACTGTACTATCTGCGACAGCTGAGGAAATTCAGGGTCTCACCAGCAATCCTGAAAACTTTCTATTCTGGAGCTATAGAAAGTATATTGACTCAATGTATCTCTGTGTGGTATGGGAACAGCTCCAGTCAAGACTGCAAAGCCCTGCAGAGAGCGCTTAGCTGAGTGCATTTCAGGGTCTGCTCTCCTCTCTGCAGGACATCTACCACAAACGCTGCAGAAGCAGAGCTGCAAAAATCACCAAAGACTCCACCCACCCCAGTAATCATATTTTCACTCTGCTGCCATCTGGTAAGCGCTACCGTAGCCTGATGGCAAAACTGAGAGACTTAGGAGGAGTTTTTCCCACAGGCCATCAGGCTCTTGAACTCTAAACCAGCCACCTCACACTGACACACTGACAGTGTCACTCTGTTTTGCTACAAACTGTTTTGCACATTTGCTTCCTGCACCTTCATGTGATTCTTAATATTTAAGACCACAGCTAAATGCATATATGCACACTGTACATCCCTGTACATTTTTAATATTTTAAGTCTACAGTTTACATTCATGTACATTATTTTGATCTAGATTTATTCCCACATTACACACTTTTTATATTTTTAGATTTTATTCTTATATTTTTATTGTTTACTTTTATCTCATTCTTACATAGCTACATTTATGTATATTTTCATCTGTGTGTTTTCCTAAATAATTGCACTGTCCATGGAGCGGACCTGACTCACATTTCACTGCTGGTTATATATGCTGTATATAATTTTGTACGTGACGAATAAAAATCTTGAATCTTGAATCTTGAATCTTGAATCTTGAATCTTATCTTTATGGACAGGATTTCTAGGCGCAGCCAGGAGGGAGTCTGGTTTGGGGACCACAGGATCTCGTCTCTGCTTTTTGCAGATGATGTTGTCTTGTTGGCTCCATCAGGCCAGGACCTTCAGTGTGCACTGGGACAGTTTGCAGCCGAGTGTGAAGCGGCTGGGATGAGGATCAGCACCTCCAAGTCTGAGACCATGGTTCTCAGTCAGAAAAGGGTGGCTTGTCCCCTTCAGGTTGGTGGAGAGATCCTGCCTCAAGTGGAGGAGTAGTATCTTTGGGTCTTGTTCACGAGTGAGGGAAGGAGGGAACGTGAGATTGACAGACGGATCGGTGCAGCTTTTGCAGTGATGCGGTCGATGTACCGGTCTGTCGTGGTGAAGAAGGAGCTGAGCTGTAAGGCAAAGCTCTCGATTTATCGGTCAATCTACATTCCTACTCTCACCTATGGTCATGAGCTTTGGGTCATGACCGAAAGAACAAGATCCCGGATACAAGCGGGCGAAATGAGCTTTCTCCGCAGGGTGGCGGGGTGCTTCCTTAGAGATAAGGTGAGGAGCTCGGTTACTCAGGAGGAGCTCAAAGTAGAGCCGCTGCTCCTCCACATCGAGAGGAGCCAGCTGAGGTGGCTCGGGCATCTGTTTCGGATGCCTTCAGGACGCCTCCCTAGGGAGGTGTTTCGGGCATGTCCCACCGGGAGAAGACCCCGGGGAAGACCTAGGACACGCTGGAGGGACAATGTCTCTCAGCTGGCCTGGGAACGCCTCGGTATCCCCCCGGAATAGCTGGAGGAAGTGTCTGGGGAGAGGGAAGTCTGGGCATCTCTGCTTAGACTGCTGCCCCTGCGACCCGGCCCCGGATAAGCGGTAGAAGAAGGATGGATCGATGGAAGCCAATGTAATGAAGCCAGGACCGGAGTAATGTGATCAAACTTCCTGGTCTTTGTTAAAAGTCTGGCAGCTGTATTTTGGACCATTTGTAGTCTGTGAGTACTTTTCCTCAGCAGTCCAGAGAATAACGCATTGCAGTAGTCCAGCCTGGATGTGACAAATGCATTAATGAGAATTTCAGCATCAGCGAATTTTTGAGATATTCCTCAAGTGAAAAAAGCCCAGTTTATAGTGACCTCACTAATGTGCTGCTGCAGTGATAGTGTGGAGTCAAAAATGACACCAAGGTTCCTCACAGTGTTGCCGTGCTCCAACACACAATTGTTGATCGAGACAGTAAGATTGTTGAACTTGTGCCGATGACTGGCAGGACCAATTAACAAGAGCTCTGTTTTATCCGAGTTCAAATGGAGGAAGTTTTGAGACATCCATGTTTTAATTCAAACGAGGCAGGCCTCTAGACGCTTGATGTCAGTATTAGTATTATTAGTATTATTCGCTTTTATTGGTAGATACAGCTGTGTATCATCGGCATAACAGTGGAAGTTTACTCCATAACTTCTGATGATTTGTCCAAATGGTGTAACATATAGTGAAAAATGTACCTTCTCTGGCTCTGTTCCACATTGGTGCAATGATCTACTGCTGCAACAAGATCAGCAGATTCTGTAGCCATCTTTAAAAAACGCCTGAAAACACATCTCTTCCATCGACACCTGACTGACAAACACTGAATTCTACTTCCTTTTAATTGATTCCTTCTCTATTTAAAATAATATATAAAAAATTCTTTCCTATCCTTAGCTTTGTAAACTGTGCTGGGTTTAAACTGACTAGTTTCTAGTGCACTTATGCTTTTTGTTCCTTGTGTTGTTAAAATTGCTTCCATTGTTTGCCTCACTTGTAAGTCGCTTTGGATAAAAGCATCTGCTAAATGACTTAATGTAAATGTAAAATTGTGCAAAACAACTAAGTCCTATTTTTCAGTACCTCTTTAGTAAATCTCTTCCGGAACAGCATATTCCTCAAATATAGAAAGAGGCAGTGCTTATTCATATTGTAAAAAAATAGTGCACCTAGAATGTTGAATGACTTCAGTCCAGTTGCTCTCACTTTAGTGGCAATGAAAAACTTTGAAATATTAAGAAAAATTTAACACACTTCAGATCTAATGCAATTTGCGTACAGACCTAACAGAAGTGTAGAAGACTCCACAGTCACCTTTATACACTTCATTTTTAAATATTTGGAGAAATATGGGTCACATGCACGTCTTCTCTTTGTGGACTTCTCTTTAATACAATACAACCACACATTTTAGTAAATCGGCTTATAAATCAATTTAATCTTGATTTTAATTTAGTTGGTTGGATTCTGGATTTTTTTAATAAATTAAAGACAGAGTGAGGGTAAATTTGACCAACTTTTATCAGAGGAACATTGCACTTCAACAGGTCGCCACAAGGGTGCGTACTGTCATTCATGTTATGTATTCATTCATTTTCTACCTCTTGGTTCTGTTAGTGGTCGTAGTTGTTATTTATACTGTACACAAATATGTGTCAGAGCAGATACAATAATAGCTCAGTCATAAAATGTGTAGCTGACACTGTATTTCTGAGCCTTCTCGGAAATTACAAGAACAGTCATGGTTCTAGTGTTGATGAATTTGTTGATTGGTGCGAAGAGTCCTACCTTTTATTGAATACCTCTAAAACAAAGGATATGATTATTGACTTTAGAAAAAAGCCTCACAGGTATCTGGGGACAATCATTGATTCAAAATTAAACTTTGATGAAAACTGTGCAGCAGTGTGTAAAAGGGGTCTTCAGCGGTTGCACTGTCTAAGAAAGCTGGCATTTGTTATCATTGATAAAACCATGATGACCTTATTTTATCACGCTTTTATTAAATCCATCTTATCTTTTTCTTTAGTCTCATGGCAGTCTCTCTTTAAAAAACAAAAATCTGGGTTTCCAAATGGTGAAATGGTCTTGCAAAGTTATAGGAGACATACAGCTGCATCCAGAGTGGCTGGACACAAGGCTTTGGCTTTGGCCATTTCAGAGGACAACAAATCCTCTGCACACTGCCTTTCAACTGCTCCCATCGGGACAGCAGTATCTTGTCACCAGATCTAGATCCATGTGTTTTTAGAAGAGTTTTATTCCTGCAGCAGTCTCACTGCTGAACAAGCTGTAGTCACACTTAATCATGCATTCTTGCCCAATTTCTATTTATGGTTATTTATAAATATTGAACTAGCCTTTCTATGTTTGATCATTTTTATGGCTTTTATGGTTTAATTTAATAACCCGACTTAAGGCCATGACAAACGATTATACAAAGATAGTGCTTTTATTTTAAGATAAAGTTAACTAATAGTAATTTTAAATTAAAGCCGCAAGCGCTGCACCCCCCTGTTTAAAAAGGCAAAATGTAAATATAACTTGTCTAAAAGTACAAGTTTACAAGTTCCAAAGGATTCTGAGGAGTTTTCTAAGACTCTAGCCGTGGCTCTGGAGGGGCCTCCTCTAAAGGAAGGATCCTGGCAATTGGGAAATGGCATTTATTTCCCAAAGAAATGGCTGCCTCTTCACAGACTCATTACGACCACAGCCACAAATGTATCAAAAAACAAATTGATAACTTTTTTGGCACACATGTCTAGATGATACTCACCAAATTTGGAGCTGTTTAGATGAAAAGCCTTTAGACACAAGGGGTGAGATTTAGGTGGTCACGCATTCCACCCAACATAGTAGATTTCCTGTTAAGTTTACGATATGGCTGTAATAAACTTTTCTGTTTGCCCTGAGGTGTCCTATGGATGTACCAAGTTTCATTTTTCTACGATGGAAAAAAGTTACTTTCACTTTCCATAGGCCCAATGTATTTTGACTTTTGTAGGGGTCGCCACTGAGTCATTTTTTGTATTTTTTTTTCGGGGACTTCAAATACATTAATTTTTCGCCGAGCTTGAAGTCTGGGACCAATTAAAATGACTTTTAGTTGCACGTTTACTGGGTCAAATTTAGGATCATTTTGCAGAAAATTTATAATAAAAAAAAATATACAAAATTATAATAAAAAAAAATATAACTCGAGCAAAAAAGTCTAGAAAAACACTTGTCTATTTTACATACATGTGTTTAGCTCATTTTGCCCAAGTTTGGTGTCTGTGGAATGAAGCAGCTTTTTTCTGTGTACTTTTAAAAAAGAGGTGTATTTTAAGTCGGTTCACATTTTCAATTCAAAATGGCCGCCTTCCCGTGTGTGACAGGGTGTGGTCCCATTGGCTTTTTTGCTCATAAGCCCATGGTGGATGTGTGTACCAAGTTTCATTTTCCAACAACAAACTAAAAATTTCACTTCCCATTGACTTTTTTCACATTTTTGGGACGTTGCTATGGCAACACATTTACAGATAGGGGGTGGTTGTCATTGGCTTTTATGCTCGTCATGACATAAGAGATGTGTGTACCAAATTTTATGTCTCTATAACAAACTAAATTCTTGGGTCCCATTATAAGTTTGTAGGGGGCGCTGGAGAGCCATTTCTAAAGATAACCCTTTTATTTACATATTTTTGTGTTCAGGTCATGAATGTGCACAAACGCCTTTTTGGGTCCAACTCGATCCGAGAAGGCGTTTGAGAGTTAAGAGACGTTTTATTTTCATAAAAATGGCCACCTTGTTACAGGCTTGCCACACCCATACCCGATAAGATATCATAAACAAAGTTACAACTTTGGTTGGCACATGTGTCTAGATGATACTCACCAAATTTGGGGCCATTTAGATTAAAACACAATGATTTGCATCTTTCTGCGCAAAGTGCGATTTTAGTGGTCGCGCTTTCACCCCACATGGCGGACTTCCTGTTAAGTTTAGGGTGTGGCTGTCATTGACTTTTCTGTTTGCCCTGAGGTGTCCTATGGATATACCAAGTTTCATTTTTCTACGTTGGAAAAAAGTTACTTTCACTTTCCATAGGCCCAATGTATTTTGATTTTGTAGGGGTCGCCACTGAGTCATTTTTCGTATTTTTTTTTCGGCGACTTCAAAAACATAACATTTTCGCCGAGCTTGAAGTCTGGGACCAATAAAAATGACTTTTCGTGCATGTTCACTGGGTCAAATTTAGGATCATTTGGTCACAATAAAAAAAAAAAAAATCCGAGCAAAAACAATAGGCCCTCCCGGTCATCACCGGCTCGGGCCTAATAATAATGAAGTGTGTTTGTCAGTAATCAGTAGTGTGGGTGCGTGTTTGGTTTGAGTTTTAATGGTGTGTGTAGTGTTGTATGATACAAAACCAAAGAACAAAGAAAGAAACAAAAGCAAGGTGGTGCGGCCGCAGGCGACAGCCTGAGGAGAGCCAGAGAACAGCTGTAGGCGGGGTCTTAAATAGTCGTGGAGTGTCGGGCCCTGATGCTCCACTACGCTTTCACACAATACGTGAAACGCCCACAGCTTCACCTGCTCACAGACATGCAGACATGATTCCAAACCACGACCAGAGAGGAAGGCGTCGTGACAACAGCAACAGACAGATAGACTATTATTGTACGTGATTGAAAACACTCAACCCTTATGGCGCTTTTCCACTACACAGTACCAGCTCTACTCGCCTCGACTCGGCTCGCCTTTTTTGGTTTTCCACTGCGTAAAAGTTGTACCTGTACCTGCTTCCAGGTACTTTTTTCGTATCACCTCCGGCGAGGTTCTAAGCGGGCTGAGGCGATACTAAATTGTGACGTGAACACACGACAGACTGCTGATTGGCCAGAGAGAATCGTCACTGTTCACGCGTCATCGTTGCAGCGCCAGACGGAGTATCCTGAATAACCCGCCATTTTTAAATAGTTTGGCCAGAGATTGCGTGATAATTTACCCAGTCCCAGACGTATTATGGCAACTCGGAAAATGCTCCGTGGTCAAACGAGGAGGTGCAGACTTTTCTTTGTTTGGTTGCCGAAGAGAAGATCCAGCGAGAGCTTGATGGGGCAACGAGGAACGAAAGAGTATACAAAGAAGTCTCCGAGTCGCTGATGGAGGACGGTAAGTGTTTTAAGTTTACATTACATTAACCCTGTAGGTGCACTCTGCTTGAGAGTTTTGTTTTCTTTAGGCTGGCTTTTGGAAAGCTGAAGCTCACTAATAACAATGAAGACTGTAAACTTGTGTCGCAGATAGCAATTGCCGCTAACTTTTAGCTCTAACTAGTTGCTAGCTGCCTGCCATTGCTATTTCGTAGTGTGTTGACTTTGGTATGATCTTTCTATTCAAGATTCCTTTTCGACGAGCGAGAATGGTTCTGTGGCTCCCACTGATGCCACGTTGGCATCGGCTGCAGCGTCGGCATCAACAACAGCACCAGAACCATTGGCACCAGCGTCACACCGGCAACCGGTTAGTATAATAGGAGAAAAAGTAAAACCTTCTAGCCTGTTGTCTGTGAATCTATATACACTTATTAATATAATTAAATTAATATTAATCGTGTTTATAACCCATTAGTATATCATATATTATTATTTATATAACGTCAATGTACTTGCATAGCAACAGGAAGCATTCCCAGTTATGGGAATCAAGATTCATTAATAAACCTGTTAAGTATTTTTATAACTTTGAGACATACACAATGTATTACCATGTGTACTGTATACTGTATGTATACTGTACACATGGTAATTTCAAATGCACACAACGTTTGAATTAAACGTGAAATCGTTTATCTTTATTGTAATTCATTCATTGTAATTATTTTTTGTCCAGGACGGAGGAAACGACAGAGGGAACTGAACCGGCGGGACGCTGTTCCACCACCCCTGGACTTAAAATGTATATTATGTAATAATTAAATACAGCATTTTTTTAAATTGTTTGCACTACATGTAACATGTATATAGTTGTTTGTGAATTTATACAATATTATTACAAATAAGTGTCTTTTTTGATGGTTTGCTTTTGTACAAGGGTTTGACCATGTATTTTCAGATTTTATACTCTGATAACCTTAAAACAGCAGAGACAACATTTTTAACGATAATGTATTTATTTTTTTAGCAATTAAAGTAACGCATCAGACCCTCTCGTTCATCACTGCCTTCCTCCTCTACACCCTGTGCCACTGCCACCACAGGCTCTGCTGCTGCAGGTGCATCCCAGTCATTGTCATAGTCCTCTCCATGACTCTCACAAAGGTTATGCAAGCACAGCAAGTAAGAATCATAGATTTCACCATTGTAACATCACAGTCATTTCTTTTCATGAGACAACGCCACCTTCCCTTCAGTCTACCAAAAGCGTTTTCAACCACAACCCGTGCTCGACATATTTTCCTGTTGTAGATCTGCTGTTCTACAGATCTGAAACACATAAACCATACACATTTTAGTACGTAATACTGGTAGCTATAAAGTTGTTCAAATACTTTGTAAGTAGTAACTTATAGTTTTTACACATATGTAAACGTTAGCATAACTTAGCCTCTTGCGTCGGCTTTGAAAAAACAGATTCGTCTCGTAGTCTGAACTCTGTAGTAATTCCCAAACTCTCCTGTTGTTATCAGCATTGTTTCTTTTTGCTGCCCTCAGCCTCTCCTGAAACAACGTTTGCTGTCTTGCTGTGAGAAACAGCCACATCCCGAGGATAAAAAAAAACTTATAGACTCGATTTCCTCCGTTGTTTATGTGTGTGAGTAGCGGGTGTGTGTCGCGTAGAAGATTACGTCACGACAGGTTCTTGCGGCGTCGCTATGACGACTAGGTACTATTGTGGAGGTACTATCTGCAATGGAAAACGGAGCGAAAAGCGAGCCGAGGCGAGTCGAGGCGATCGAGGCGAGCTGATACTGGTAGTGGAAAAGATCCATAAAGTTCAAGAGCTCACTTCTGCAAAGCCAAATAACACCAGCAGGGGGCGCACAAGCATATTAAGTATCATTCAAATAATGTATAAAGCAAATAACCAAACATTACCATCAAATATCCAAGTATAACTTTAAAGGGACTGAAACTGGATCTTTTAAAAAACAGGCTCAAAGTAATGGAGTATTTCAGTGAGAGGGATCTTTTTGTTCAGAGGGCTAAAAATGTAAATACAACTTAATCCTTTGCAAGTAAATAAAACATTGTAAATATTAATGTTGGGAGAAGGGGTGGGATAGATTATGTCTTGACTTCTTTTTGAACAACACAGAATTTATAAATAAAGCCAGCGCTCGTGTTTCTTTGGCCTCGTCTGAAAATGTTCGAGGGCTGATGTTTAATTAAAGGTATTTTAAATAAATAGAAGTAAATTTAAAATAACATGTTATTTATAACATATTTTATGTTTTTGATATTTAAGTGCAGTAAAATATTAATTAAATCACAAAAATCAATGAAACACATCATTCTGTAACATTGACACTCACTGTTGGAATATTTCACAGGTTTGATGCAGGTTACACTTGTTTTTCTCAGAATTCTTTCACTTTCAGTTTTCACTGACGGAGCTGATCCTTCACACTCAGACAGTTCAAGTCTCTTTTCACTTAAAGGCTTCAGTTCAGAGTCGAAGAGGATCTGGGATTTGTTGAAGAAACTCTAGGGGATTTAGTCTAGACGGGTAAGTAGACCACCTTTAGTACTACAGTTTGTTTATTACAGTAATGTTATTAATTATATTATACTCAATATTTAAAATAATAATCAAACTTGACTCAAGTTTAAGCATGTGTTGTGTAAACAAAAGGTTAAAACAAAGACATCTGGAGTAGGTTTTCAAGGTGTTTTCTCTTGGATTAAGAAACAAAATGTCTTCCAAACCTAGTCCAGATGCCTTTGTTTTAACCTTTTCTTCAGGATGACCTGGCAAGGCAAGGCAAGGCAAGGCAAGGCAAGGCAATTTTATTTATATAGCACAATTCATACACTGGGTAACTCAAAGTGCTTTACAGGAATAAAAACAATTTACAAGATTTAGATTAAGAAACATAAGAAAAAATTAAAAACATTTTAAAAAGAAGAGTGCAGATAAAAGAAAAAAAAACACTTTAGGTTGTAGTGTAGGCGGAGCTAAAGAGGAAGGTTTTAACCTCCCCTTGAACATTGTTAAAGTTGAGGCTTGTTTTACTTCATCTGGGAGTCTATTCCAGGTTTTTGCTGCATGAAACTTAAACGCTGCTTCAGCCTGTTTAGTTCTAACTCTGGGCACGAGCAGAAGGCCTGTCCCAGATGTTCTCAGAGTCCGAGGAGGTTCATAAGTAACTAGCATGTCAGAGATATATTCTGGTGCTAAACCATTTAGAGACTTGTAAACCAGAAGTGCTGTTTTAAAGTCTATTCTCTGAGCAACAGGAAGCCAGTGCAGAGATTTTAAAACTGGCGTGATGTGGTTGTACTTCCTGGTTTTGGTAAGAACCCGAGCAGCCATGTTCTGAATAAGCTGCAGCTGTCTTAACCCTCGTTTTGAGAGACCAGTGAGCAGGCCGTTACAGTAATCTAACCTGCTGGAGATAAAAGCATGGATAAGTTTCTCTAAGTCTGGTTGAGACATCATCCCTTTGACTCTGGAAATGTTTTTAAGGTGATAAAATGCAGATGATGTACTTGACTTAATGTGACTGTGGAAATTCAAGTCTGAGTCCATGATGACCCCTAGATTTCTAACCTGATTTTTACATTTTAGAGAAAGAGACTCGAGGTGACTGCTGACTCTTTCTCTTTGTTTCTGTGGCCCAAAGATGATTAGTTCAGTCTTGTTTCTGTTCAGTTGGAGAAAATTATTTTGCATCCACATGTCAATCTGTGGATGCAAAATAATTTTGGATGACTGAGAACCTCCACAGACATGTTTTTGTCTGTTCATGAACCGAGGGGAACACCGTTCTCAGGAATCAAAGGTTTAGAACAAAGAATTAAACAATCTAATTTAAACAAGTGAGTAATGAGGTCAGAGCCCGAGTTATGTGTCTTTAAAATCTAATGTGCAGGATTTATTTATACAAATGGACTGTACTTATACTGCACTGCCCCCGAGCAACGTGGAGATAAATGTTTCTACCACAGGACTAAACAGAGGTCGCATTAACCGAATATTTTCTGTCATTGGCGGGGTTTTTTTAGCAGGGACGGAAAAATCTGAATGCCATCCATCATTTTGACGGATTATTCTGAGGGTGATCTTTTCTAATCCTGACCAGTTGGTGGCGAATGTACATATATCAATCAGAAATGATCTTGAATTGTGTTGTCTTTGTCACGCTGCATTCAGTTGCAAAAAGGTCACGGCAGCTGAGTGTGAGTAGTTTTTTCAATCCACCAAAAAGTTCTGATATTATTAATAAATGTGGAAAAAAGAGGACATGATGCAGTGGAGGGTGAACACTGAGCAGTCACCGACACATGTTACGGGACAATTAAGCGTCAAAAAGGAGGTGAAGAAGAGGGAGTATCGTGTTCAGTGGGAACAGGAGTTTACGTGGCTGAGGTTGGAAGGAGGAAAAATGTTCTGCGATATCTGTAGAAAACCTAACACAAGTAACGGACTTGTCAGGCGTGCACAACAACAGCGATTAAATTATGTTCAGTTCATTTTTGTCGGAATCATATTGTGTAATATACTGCGTGCTCTAGAGTTCAATCACAAAATATCCTTTCACTTTTTGTGTAACGTTAACTGTTGTACTTAAATAAAACAAATAATCTGTCCTCTATGCTCGTCTTGAAATTTCTTGAAACGTGAGTAAAACAAAAAGCCATTATAGGTATTATTAAAGTATGAAAATTAAAAATGACAGGTAATAATAGACGAGGATAATAGACTCCGTCCGTCAAAATGACGGAGAGTGAGAAAGTCTAGCGCGACCTCTGGGACTAAAGGTAATTTAATGTAATGAAATACTGTAACTCTTGAACTTTGCCACTACATTATTTACTCAGATCCCCAGTGTTGTATCTGTTTTATTGAGTGACCTAAGGTCTAGAAGTAATTACTGTAATTCATGTAACAGTTGCTTTGCCTGAAGAACTGTTTTTTTTAATGTGGCTGAGCACATCATGTGACCCAGGCTGGTTTCTGTAGAAATTCATGAAGATTAAAAATAAAAGTTGACCATCTCTTCCAGGCTGTTGCACAGTATTTATGCTTTGGATGAATAAACTAATATTACCTAATAAAGTGTTTCCCTGCAGCTACAGAATCTCTGTGGTTCACCTCTGATCACGTCATGGCCTCAGCATCTGGTGAGTGCTGCACTATGTGGAAATATGACTTTGACAAATGTGTGTAAATTGTCTTCCTTTATGAAAAATGTATTTGAATGTGTGTGTAAAGGCTTTTCCACTGGAAGCATATATAAAAGTAGTACTATAATTCCATTGTTTGTTTATGGATTTAAAAACCAAATGCTCACTTAAAAAAAAAAAAACTGCGTCACAAAAGAAAACAAGGAAAATTCCTGGTCAGGGTTGCTATCTCTTGGGTTCTGCCCTATTTATAAGCACAAGTGCTGCCTCAAAAAGCCCCACCCACTCTGTTTAATCTTTTAAACCACGGCCAAAAAGAAAAATAGAATCAAATACACAAAACAGTAAGTTAAAACCAAATTCATATTTTCTATATTAATAATTAGATATAATGAATATATATCATACAAAGTTATATTTGGAGCAATGCCTCAAAGGAACAGTTATAGTTATAGAGACAGGTACAGTTACAACATTACATTTAACAGTAATTTATTATTTAACACTTTTAAAGTGAAAATCTAAAATGCTTCACAGAACTCCAAGGCAGCAGGATACAGTGTCTATATATATATATATATATATATATATATATATATATATATTCCATAGCACAGACTGGAGCATTTTTCACCAACTAGATCTCCACGAGGCAACTGAGGCTATAACGGATTACATCTCTTTCTGCACAGAAAATATTGTGCCTAAGAAACACATTGTACACTATCTGAATAATAAGCCATACATAACAAAGGATGTTAAGATCTGTATCAACAAAAATGACAGGCCTTTAGGAACAAGGACAAAACAGCTTTAGCTGTGGCACAGAGAGAGCTAAATGCTGCTCTAAGGAATGCAAGAACTAAACACCGAGAGGCTGTCAAGAGCAGTTTCAGCTCCATTGACACTAAAAAACTTTGGGACACTATGAAAAGCATCACTAATATGAACCCCAGCAGGATCCAGCTCTCCACTAGTCAGAACACTGAGAGAGCTAATGAACTCAATGACTTCTTTCTCAGGTTTGAG
Organism: Perccottus glenii; assembly: GCA_024416835.2. Taxonomy (NCBI): domain Eukaryota; kingdom Metazoa; phylum Chordata; class Actinopteri; order Gobiiformes; family Odontobutidae; genus Perccottus; species Perccottus glenii. The sequence goes on from CM044556.2 coordinate 32,179,372, forward strand.
ACCATGAATCCTCCCCAAGGGTGTACTGGGTCTTTTGACAACTTATCCACCAGTGCTGCTTCTTGTTGTCCTATTATCCATCCTTAACAGGTCCACACAGTTTTTAGTAAGGTCTGCAACAAAAAATCAGCTGGACCAGATGGCCTCCCCGCCATCTTACCGAGGACTTGTGCTTCTGAACTGACTGCTGCTTGGTGTCCAATTTTCCAAAAATCCTAATTGAACTACTCTGTCAATGCTTTGTGGAAGAAATCTGTAATCATCCCGGTGCCCAAAGTATCTTGTCCCACTGTTAACAATGACTTAAGGCCTGCAGCCTTGACATCTTTGGTAATGAAATGATTTAAAATGAGCGTTGTGGATATGCTTAAGACTGATGTTAACTCTCCAATTTGCCTACAGACAGGGCCGGAGTACTGAGCATGTCGTTGCAACCTTAATTTATCTCATCAACAAACATGTAGAAAACTCTAAAGCTTATGCTAGAGTCCTATCTTGGGTTTCTGCTGGATTGTAACCTGAAAATTAATGAACATGTTGACTTTTTGTGCTGGCGACTGGCCCAAAGACTGCACTTCCTCCGCCGGCTCAGGCTGTTCGGTGTGAGCAGGTCAGTCATGTGGATCTTTTACTCTGCAGTTCTAGAAAGCATCATCAGATACGGAATGACTGCATGGTTTGGTGTTATGTCAGTCCAACAAAAATCCAAACTTCAAAACATCAATAAAACAGCGATGAAAGTGATTGGCCAAAAAGACGAGCCTTCTGTGCAGTCCATCTACGAAGGCACTGTGTCCAGACTGGCTCACAAGATCCTTAACGATCCCTCTCACAGTTTATTTACAGAGTCTGAGCTTCTTCCCTCAGGCAGAAGGTACAGAGCCTACAGATGGAAAACTAACCGACTGAAGCTCTCCTTTATTCCTTCATCCATTACTCTGCTTAATAAGGAGGCTCGCTGATTTACTTGATTTTATATTCCTCCACATTCTGATCTGTTGGACTTTTATTATAACTTTTTTTTTTTTTTTTTTTTTTTGTCAAATGTTATCACTGTAAATCAGTTTTAGTCGATTTCAGGTTTTATTTTTAGGTTTTATTTTTAGAATGATTTGCTTAGAGCCAGTTGCAATTATTTATTTGATATGCAGTATTTGCATAGAGTACGTATGGTTACAGTACTGTTGCTGTATGTATGTTGTACATTTACGTATGTACTTTTTGTTATGTATCTGTGTACTGTATGTTCTACTGTTACTATGGCGCCTAAAAGAAATTTCCCTTTGGTGTATTTGATTTAATTTGACTTGAAACTACAGCAGCTTCTCTCCAGACAGCCACGCTGGTATACGCTGAGGTTTGTTGACAACTGGAATCGTCACATCCGTGGTTTCTCTGATTTACTCAGCAAACATTTTTTCCACTCATGGTCCTGCCCTAAATCCCTGTTCAAACCCCGCAATCCCAGACTAATGTACCTGTGTGTATTACAATGAGAAATAATACAACCCAGCCCTAATTAGAGTCAATGAAAATGCAAATGCAGAATAAAGGTAAAAAAATGAATGATGAAATCACTTAACAATTATTCCTGTTATTACCTTTTAATGTACCTTCTCCTCTGTTTGTGCTTCTCTTTTGGTTAACAATCCCCTTTCTTCCACTTAACTGCCATTGCCTAAGTCATTCTTGTAATCATGTTGTCTACAAACAAAAGTGGCATTATACGCTGTCTTTATCGATTACACAATAATAATTTGTGTTTGTCTCCATCGACAGAGGGGGATGTGAAGCCCCTGAAAGGCAGCAGCAGCAACCAGGCTCTACTGCCGAATAGTAAGTATGTAACAAGATTCTATTAACTCAGACCCAGTCGCAGAGATGATGCAGGAGCAGGCAAAGTCAATTAAAGGTATTACAGAGGATGTTTTAATGTATAATATTGTCTATTTAAATTAAAACTGCCTTTAACAGACATTTAACTAACTGTTAAATAGGTGTACAAAACATCAACCAATCATTGTCGGTAGACTAGCGTTTTCCATTGGCCCTCTCGCTTGTCAATCATTGTTACTACATGCGTTACATTATGCACGAGTTCCATTTGCTGTGCATTCGTAGACTGTGTGTTTATGTAGCTCTGGTGCTATCCCCGGCTTTCATTTTGCTTCACCGGTCTGAAGTTGCAAAATGGCAATTGAGAAACAAGCAGGTAGTGACAAAAGAAAATGTTCTTTTGAGGAATATGAGAAGAGGAGAAAAACGCCTCAAAAGCTAAAAAAAAAAAAAAAAACAGTGTCTTGAGGATTATTTTTCATTATGGCGTGCTCTGAAGACACAAAAGGGCTTGAGCGTGTCTGTCGGCAGATTTCTGTTGGATAGGTTACTTTTGTTATTCTGTTTGATTTTATGGGATCCAGCGGGCAGGTTGTAGGGTCGTTAGAACCACTGACCTTGGAAATGTCTGCTATAGTTAGAAGAGAGAAAGAAGGGAGTAAACACATATCAGAGGTGTGGACAAGTTCAACAGGTGGTGGTGCAGAGAACTGCTGCTGAAAACACACCGAAGAAGAGCAAAATAGGAAATATGCAAGAAGAACTCAAACAATTAGTACAAAAAAAGTGCAATACTCAGTTGCCCTGTCAGTGGATCATGCTCAGTGGAGTTAGTCCACACTTAAATTCCCGTCTTCAAGAAATTTAATTCAGCAGGACACGCCTCCAAATGACACGCAAAAAACCCAAACGTAACCAACCCGAGAACAAGTAAGACTAGATGCGACTGCACCACATGACAGAGTGGTAGTAAATAAAGAGCAATAACACAGCACTAAGCTCAAAAAAATAAAAATCAAATACACTTACACAGTTTTGTAGGCTTCTGTTGCTTTTCCTGAAATAGAAGAAGTGGAGTGGATCATAAAACTGTCGCTGAAAAAAGCCATATTCCCACAAATAAACCCTATATAGACTATAAGACTATAATTGAACTATAACAGACAAATTATTTGATGAATTACTGTTAAAGTCTTCACATAAACTTTATTATGAGGTGTATAGTATTTTTCAGGCTCAAGCTGCTGCTAGCTTTAAAAAATAAAACTTAGCATGTTTAATAAAAATCTAATAATGTCAACACAGGTATTGTGACTTGTTGATCGTCATTCCACACAACCATGTCATTGTTTCCGAGCAAACCGTCAAACGGATTGTTTGCTCTCGGTGCGTAACCGTGGTGACAGAGAGTTCCTGTTTCTGTTTTTGTCAGAGCAAAGGGACGGCATCCATAACCGAGCGACATCATCAAGCAAGTGTCACTACTGGCCGAGGGCAAAGTTTAGTCTTGGTCAGGTCTTTTATAGTACTAGTAAAGTCCTTGGAAGTCTTGGTTTAGTCCTGTTTTTCTTCTGTCCTCAGGTCAGCGCAGCATCAGCAGCAGCATAAAAAGCAGCAGCAGCAGCAGCATCGTAAGCAGCAGCATCAGCAGCAGCAGCAGCATCAGCAGCCGCAGCATTAGCAGCCGCAGCATTAGCAGCATTAGCAGCAGCAGCAGCATCAGCAGCAGCATCAGCAGCCGCAGCATTAGCAGCAGCAGCAGCAGCAGCAGCAGCAGCAGCAGCAGCAGCATCACCATCAAGCGCAGCATCAAGAGCAGCAGCAATGATGTAGTGATTCGTCAAAAATGTGAGTCATGTAATCAGTTCTTTATCCACAGTTCTGTTTTTACCAGAGTTTGTAAATGTTACATCTGTGTCCTTCATCCTTTACTGTTTTCTCCTGTTCTCTTCTTCTTCTGCAGTTTGAAGAATGAGAAGAACTCAAACATAATTGTCAATGTGTGAGGATCCCTTTTCCTTGTGCTCCTGTTTGTCTCCCCCTGGGTAACACTGTGGGCAGAGTCTGGCGGAGTCTCTGGTGACAGTATTCTCTTCAACACACCTGCAGCTCATCAGACTCATCCTTACTCACCTGCAACAGCATAAGAAGCCTCTTCAGTCCTGCACTCTTCACCAAAACGGCTGTTACTTTTTGTGGTGTACTACGTGGCTCAAATTTCTTGATGTTTGGAAATTCTTGTTTTTGGAAACTTAAAAACCTAAAATCTTAACACGTCTGAACAGAACTCCATCCCAGCTCCAGACACCTGTCCGGCCACCTTCTCTGCTACACCTTCCTCTTGATTTCCACCTCCTGCTCCTGTCTGCTTTCATAAACCCTTTGTACTGCCTTTTTGTCTCCGTGTTTACCAGCTTCTGTTCATTACAACACAAGTGTTGACAAGTGTTGTTGAGCAGTAACCCCAGATTGTCACACTAAACATTCTTGATTAAAATCACTGATAATAAATAAACGATGATAAATGAGACAGTTCTGAGCTGAATCTTTGATCTGAGCTTTAATAAATCACTACATGTGTTAAAATGGCAGTAAATATTCCAAATAGGGTCAAATCATACTTTCTGGTAAAAACAGCAAAACTTAACAAGTGTGTTTTATCTAAGTTTATGGAAAATACTTGACATCACATTCATGATCATTTTGTAACATTACTCATTGACTTATATGTTGGATTTATAAAAAAGAAAAATAGTGACTCCTCCTTAAAATAAAACATATTCAAAAAAAAAAAAAAGTTAAAAAACAAACAGAACTATTTCACATAAATAATTGTTTTTTTCTTAAACACATAGGTTTTGTGATAGTTGGGATCCGAAATTAAAAATGAAAATTGAATTATTGCACAGCCCTTGTCCACATTATTCTATAAAATTACACATAGGATATATTTTTATATTCTAAAAATGAGCCAAAACCCTGTGACAGAGAACAGCTGATGAACTCCAAACCTTCAGTAAAGAAACAGGTGACCATCAGCGCACTTAACCTTCGTTTTTACACTTTGTTTGTGGCGCAGCAAAAAAACACTTTTATATCATACTCAAAGGTAGAGGAATCTACAGGAAATCAGCTACAAACAAAGATTTTTGCTTTGGAATCTGAAAGAGGACTTCAGGAGACAATACCGATCACACAATGTGGTAAGACTGTGAATTTAAACTTGGATGATACAGTGTCATTCCCAAAACTGAGCAAAGCAAAAGGATTTAAACAAAATGATACCACCTGCATAAACTTGGTGCCCAGCCAAAGCAGCACTGGATTAGAAAAAAGAATGCTAGCATCACAAGAGCATATGTAGCATCACCAGACATCCAGCTAAAAAACAGATTCCAACCACTGACTGAGCTAAAGGTGAATGAACCAGAAAACTCTACTGTAATTGAAAAACATGGAGTAAATCAAGCTTATTCTATGGAAAACAGGAGACATGAATCTGTGGAAAAGCACCAGGCAAACAGAGACAGAAAATCTATGCCAAAAGTGAAGGTCAGAGATATCCTGCTGCTCTGAGACGGTGCTGTCAGAGACTTAGATAACGGTAGATTTGCTACATGCAGCTTTCCAAGTGCTACAGTCACTGATATAACAGCACTCCTCCCCCAAGTCATGTCCAAACACACAGGGATTAAACAGCTGATGTTACACGTGGGTGCAGTTGACACCAGGAAGGGGGAATCAGAAGTTTTAAAAAAGGATTTCTCCAGGCTTTTAGATAAACTTGAAAACCTGGAAGTGCAATCCTTTATCAGTGGACCACTCCCAAACATCGACAGAAGGATCAATAAATTCAGTCGGCTGCTTGCATTGAATACATGGCTGTCAAGGCCTGTGAGACAAGAGGAGTACACTTCATTGATAACTTTAACTTGTTTTGGCAACGTGACGACCTGTTCAAAGGAAAGGGCCTACATCTAAACAGGGAAGGGGTCAGGAGACTAACGGATAATTTCCTGCACTCCCTGAGACACCTAAATGGTTCTGGGCGCCCTCTTGAACAGAGAAAGGGTCCCCTGAGAAGCCATCAGCCACTGAATGAAGAAAGCACTCCGCCAATAGGACCCTGGACCCCCCAGTAACATTCACACCTTCTGCGGACCTCACCGTCTCTGTCCCATCCCCGGATTTACCAATGGGACCTGCAAATTTTGGTAAAATCTGGAGTTAAGATGATACCCCTTACACCTAACTTGGCCAGGTCACGGGTGTTATGATCAGTAGCTATTATGGTGTCGGCCACAAGGGTGCAATGTTGAATGTATAATGGTGATGGAACAAGAGACCACTTGTACAACATGTGAGAGCTGAACCATGACATTAAAAAAGTTCATCTATTTAAAATAAGCTTCTTTCTTCACAAGAACAAGAACACAACATGGTACCAGGAGTAAACTGAGCAACCACCTAAGAAGCCGACATGGATTTAAAACCGCCAGAAAACTTGAAATTGACGGGTAATGTTGGCGAAAATTCGCGGCGTCCCATGGGACTAGAAGCTAAGCCGGACAAGAGGAAGGTAGCGCTTTTGCTAACATTAGCAGGGCCACAGGCCATTGAAGTGAACAATATGTTCAAATTTGAGACGGCTGAAGATAACGAAGCTTGATGTTGTACTAGCTAAGTTGGAAGCTTACTGCACTCCAAGGAAAAACGAGACATATGAAAGATACATATTTAGGTCTCGTGTGCAGCTTCATAATAAGCCATTCGATAGTTTTCTGACTGCACTGCGTGTGAAGGCTCATTCCTGCGGCTGCGGCATTAAAAGACTCGCTTGTCACTGATCAATGGGTTTTTGGCGTTGAAGATAGAAAGTTAAGAGAAAGACTTCTTGCAAACAAATTTGAGCCTGGAGGAAGCACTTAAGATGTGCCATGCAAACGAGCTGTCACAAAAGCAAATAAAAACATTCACTGAGATGTCCACCACCACATCACCATGAGAGAGGATGTCGCCAACGGACCCTGCCAGTACAGCGGACCGCTCACGCCACATTCTTCTGCAAGCGCTGTGTGACACAACAAAAACCAAGGCAATGTCCAGCCTTCGGTAAAGTATGCTCCAAATACCATGGGAGAAATCATTTTGCTAAACAATGTTTTTCCAAAAGGAAAGAGGGAAAGAAAGGCAGAAATGTTAATGTTGTAGATGACAGTCCTGACCCAGATTTAAGTGACACGTTGTTTGTGGGCCTTGTGAATGGGAAAAGTTCACAAAGCTGTGAAAGTAACCAAAAAAAGGTAAACAGCGTTACCAATGAGGACAAATGAATAGCTCCTCTGCAAGTAAATGGGACCATTATTATATGAGACTGGTGCAAAAGCTAATTTTATTAGCATGTCGAACATTAGAGAAATGCAAGTAAAACCACAAATACACAGAAAAAGAGCAGGTCTGAAAGATTACAATGGGCAGCCAATAGAGTGTTTAGGCACTTGCAGACTATATGTAACTGTAAAAGGTAAAATGCACCATGTAAATTTTTCTGTTGTAAATGAAAAATGTGAATCACTTTTGGGTGACATGAAGAATTAGGCCTGGTGAAAAGAGTGTACTGTATTGACAAAGATCTAAAATCTGACACTGACTCAATAGTACAACATTTTTCAGATGTTTTCAAAGGTTTCGGTTCACTGCCCTTTACAAATAAAATACAGCTAAAAGAAGGCTGCGCACCTCACAGGGTCCCAGCCCCACTGCGTGATTTACTGAAAAAAGAACTAGACCGAATGACCAACCTAGGTGTGATTAAAAAGGTTCAGGAGCCCACTGATTGGGTCAACTCCCTGGTGGTCACAAAGAAAAGAATGGTGAGTTGAGAACTTGCATGGACCCAAAAGATCTAAACGAGAACATCCAGTGTGAGTATTACCAAATACCCACACGTGAAGAAATCATCAGTGAGATGGCAGGAGCTACAGTGCCTTGCGAAAGTATTCGGCCCCCTTGAACTTTGCGACCTTTTGCCACATTTCAGGCTTCAAACATAAAGATATGAAACTGTAATTTTTTGTGAAGAATCAACAACAAGTGGGACACAATTGTGAAGTGGAACGAAATTTATTGGATATTTCAAACTTTTTTAACAAATAAAAAACTGAAAAATCAGGCGTGCAAAATTATTCAGCGCCCTTAACTTAATACTTTGTAGCGCAACCTTTTGCTGCGATTACAGCTGTAAGTCGCTTGGGGTATGTCTCTGTTATAAGAATTCTATATGTCCAAAAGAATTCTATATCCTTATATTATCCAGAGAGACACGGAGACAGATTATATTATAAAAAGCGAAAGGCCAGGTTTTATTCCTTGCAAGGGAAGCAAATTACACAGATACAACAACGGTTCATAGTGCGTTTTGCTTACAGAGGTAAGCAAAACATTACATTTTATATCACTGCCGTGGGGGCTGTCAGTGGGAGGTGTATCTTGCATACACCCTCCCCTCAAGGCCCCAGCTCCAGGCTCCAGGTGCAGAAGTCCTCCGGCAAGCCATGTCTTTAGTTATGTCTACACCATGCTTGGAATAACATGGAGGACATAACATGATTTGACATGACCTGTAGAGAACTATGAGCACCAACTAACTATAAACAATATACACAATTATAAGAATAAAATTCTTATAACAGTCTCTATCAGTTTTGCACATCTAGAGACTGACATTTTGGCCCATTCCTCAAACAGCTCGAGCTCAGTGAGGTTGGATGGAGAGCATTTGTGAACAGCGGTTTTCAGTTCTTTCCACAGATTCTCGATTGGATTCAGGTCTGGACTTTGACTTGGCCATTCTAACACCTGAATATGTTTATTTGTGAACCATTCCATTGTAGATTTTGCTTTATGTTTTGGATCATTGTCTTGTTGGAAGACAAATCTCTGTCTCAGTCTCAGGTCTTTTGCAGACTCCATCAGGTTTTCTTCCAGAATGGTCCTGTATTTGGCTCCATCCATCTTCCCATCAATTTTAACCATCTTCCCTGTCCCTGCTGAAGAAAAGCAGGCCCAAACCATGATGCTGCCACCACCATGTTTGACAGTGAGGATGGTGTGTTCAGGGTGATGAGCTGTGTTGCTTTTACGCCAAACATAACGTTTTGCCTTGTTGCCAAAAAGTTTGATTTTGGTTTCATCTGACCAGAGCACCTTCTTCCAAATGTTTGGTGTGTCTCCCAGGTGGCTTGTGGCAAACTTTAAACAACACTTTTTATGGATATCTTTAATAAAAGGCTTCCTTCTTGCCACTCTTCCATAAAGGCCAGATTTGTGCAGTATACGACTGATTGTTGTCCTATGGACAGAGTCTCCCACCGTCTTTAAACGGACCTCTGAGACTATCACAGTGCAGGTGCATTTATACGGAGACTTGATTACACACAGGTGGATTCCATTTAGGTCAGCAGTTCCCAAAGTGCGGGCGGAGGTTCGCAAGATGATTTCCAGATTTTTTTTCATTTTTATTTTTTATGATTATTATTTTTATATATTTTTAAAAAGGTTGTAATTATGCGAGTATAAATTTAGGATAATTAAAATGAAACTGAAAGTAAAACTTTGTAAAACTTAGTAAAACTTTGTTTGCTCCGATTAATTATGACAGTTAAGTGACTGCGTGTTGCCAAGTCCACGGGCTACTTACAGCTGCTGCGCATCGAGGGATGAACATCTGCAGGAGATACAACTTATAAAAATACAGTATTAGACAGGTTTATAATGAATTACACGAGATATTTAACACATAAAATGTAAATCTATAAAAGAGGATATATTTATTCTAGTATTGGTCTTTATTTCTGGTTTAACTCTTTATTTCTCATTATTTACAGTCTTTTCTAGGGGTACCAACAATTTTGTCCAGGCCTGTTCCATGAGTTTATTTTTTTAAATAATTCTGTTGAAACATGGTTAAAAAGCAATGTCTGACTTTCATTGGTTAACATTCTTAGAATTTTTATTTATTATTACTTTTGTCAGAATAAAGTTTTTTCTGTGACCATTGTGAGTTTTTCTTTCATTGACCGAAGGGTACCAACAATTTTGTCCACGTGTGTGTATATGCATTCACTTTTATTGAGTCCACTGCATAAAAACTCTGTGGCTCATGATGAATCCCTGAAACTCATGGAGTTTTTAATACTTTTACAGTTTACTTGTATTTGATCTGAATAATGAAAGTCTGACTGAACACACTTCTACTGACTTTTATTTTTCACACTTGTGTTGATAATGACCAGTATTTTCTGTTGAATCAGATGAACTTCCAGGTCAAACACATAAAAGATAAATAAATGAAATATTAAATTCAGCAGGTGCTTTGTTTTAATCTAATATTTCACAAAGTACAGGCAGGATTTTAAAGAGTATTTCTTCTTCATACTCCAGATTGTTTATGGAATGTTTGACATTAAAAAAAAACATTTTTTATGTCCATAAACAAATATTGGAATTATGAATATCAGGTATATATTTGTTTCTAAATCAAAATGAAAAGAAAAGGGTGTACGTGGCCGAGAGGTTAGTGCACTGCCTCACAACAAACTCCTCCCAGCGTCCCGACTCATGCACAGCTCAGCTGACTCTAAATTAAACTGAGTTTCTACAGAATCCTGCCTGAGTCACGTGATGTGCTCAGCTACGTCACAAAACCAGGGCTTAATTTATAACAGGTTGAGTAGGATCTCTAATAAACTAATGCATAGGGGCCAAAATGGTGCAAATATTCCTTTTCTAAATCCCACCTGGAGCAGAAATGTGTGCACTTAAATGCCCTCAGGTCAGGCCTTCTGCACGCCTCCATTCAACCAAAGAAAGACAAATGGATCTGAACCAGAGCCGGTCCACGCAGCATTTAACCTGAGGATGTGTTTTACAGAGAAGGCTGCTCTCAGAGGAACATGACTTCACCAAAACTGAAACTCCTCTGATCAAGTTCAAGTTCATTTAAACTCATTTTAACAAATTAAAAACGTTCTGAGGTTGTTTTAAACACATCAGGTCTTTGTTTCCTGAGAAGGGTTCATGAACAGAAAAAACACACTTAAACTTCATCATTAAGTAAGTAAACTTTACTTGTTATTTTAAATATTATATTAAATATAATCAATAACGTTACAGTAATAAAATAAACTCTAGTACTGACTGTGGTCTACTCACCAGTCTAGACCCAAACCCCTGTAGTCCCTCATGATCCACTGAGTCAGAAAAAACATATTTAAAACAAATAAATCAACTGAACAGCTTCAACAAATTCTAATTCAATGATTTTTATAATTTAACTAATATTTGACTACACTTTAACTAAAATATCAAAAACATAAAATATGTATTCTTTAATAAATAACATAACAACACAATTTAAAAGTCCTTTAATCCATTGAAAAATTTGCAGTGAATAGTTTATTATATTATATATTTATTGGAGAACTTTCTGCTGTTTGTTTCTCATTAATCATAATTTTACTGATATTATATAAGATTCTATTAGTTTGAATTTTAATATAAATGAGACATGGTCTACATGACCAGCAGAGGGCGCTGTGTTGTTTAAATTCACACTCACCTGCTGAAACACTAAAGTCAAACCATGATAAACACTTCCTGTAAATGTAGACCTTCAACATAAAACCCTCATCAACAAATATTTATTCATTATTTTAACAAAGTTCTTCCTCAAAAGTCAATCATTTTTACTTTTTAAATATAAAACTATTCCAAATCCAATGTTTTTGGCCAAACACTGAGTCTTTAACATTTAAAGGACATTTCAGAAGTGAGTCAGTGACTGAGGCCAAATCTGTCCTTAAACCTAACACCTGTACATCTGTTGTCATGGAAACCAGGTGTGTACCTCAGAACACTGTCCACAAAACTGTTTCAGGAGTTCTCTCTGATCATTGGAGAAAAGTTTCAGTTTGACTCTGACCCTTACAGGAAGAATAGTTTCTTATTTTATTAAATTATTACACTTACTTCTCTTTTAGCTTTGGTTTGTGATAAAAACACACACCTGACTGTATTCTATAACAAATAAAAGAAGAAGAAACAATCATAATTGTCATTGAGTATGAATGAAACAGTTCAGACAGCATGTGTTCATTTATTTAAAGGACAGAAGAGAAAGTGATGCAGGTTCATGAGGAACAGGAAGTCTGCTGGACCAAACAGCTCCTGAAAGAAAACACAACTCCCATTTAAACCTTTTAGAACAAATGTGTTGTGAAATCTATTCAAAGAATGAAATAATGAAACTGTTCAAGTTCAGACTTTAACAGTTCTTATTTCTGACCTTGGTGTGGACGCAGGTGAGAAAACTACACCTGTGAGCACCTTTAACTCAGCTTTAATTTTTTTAATTTAACCAGGATAGTCCCATTGAGATTACAAATCTCTTTTGCAGAGTCCTGGCCCCATGTGTGTTTGGGGACTATTGTACATGTTTTTGGTGGTAGGGAAACCGGAGTACCGGAGGAAACCTACGCAGACACAGGGAGAACATGCAAACTCCAGACAGAAAGGCCCTGCCCTGAATGGGAATCGAACCCAGGACCTTCTTGCTGTGAGGCAGGAGCGCTAACCACTTTACACTATTGTGTATTATTTTATTTAACGACTGATGGAAACAATCCGACAGGTTTACAGCTGTAGCTTTTGTCACAGATGTTCATTAATATGTCCCACAAATATACTTTTAATTATTTTTTAACTCTAAATAAATCTTACTGAGCAAAAATAAAATCAATAAAAACACTTTTACAACTTATGAAAATAAAATGATCTCAGAAATGGGACTGACTTGTAAATATCTTCATTCTTCCTTTCATCTCAGACTGGAAAAGACAAGAAAAGAGAAGTATTAATGAGCACATTTTACTTATCAGCCACATCATAATCACTTCATAATCACGTCATAATCATGTCATAATCACGTCATAATCATGTCATAATCACGTCATAATCACGTCATGATCACGTCATAATCATGTCATAATCATGTCATAATCACGTCATAATCACGTCATAATCACGTCATGATCACGTCATAATCATGTCATAATCATGTCATAATCATGTCATAATCACGTCATAATCACGTCATAATCACGTCATAATCACGTCATAATCACTTCATAATCACGTCATAATCATGTCATAATCACGTCATAATCACGTCATAATCACGTCATGATCACGTCATGATCACGTCATAATCATGTCATAATCATGTCATAATCACGTCATAATCACGTCATGATCACGTCATAATCATGTCATAATCATGTCATAATCATGTCATAATCACGTCATAATCACGTCATAATCACTTCATAATCACGTCATAATCATGTCATAATCATGTCATAATCATGTCATAATCATGTCATAATCATGTCATAATCATGTCATAACAAATAACTTACATTTATAAAGTCAAACTGTGTCCACACATTAAAGCAATAATAAACTAAACCTCCCAGTTTCTTTCAACAAGATCAAGACCTTTTGTTTTTGTTTTTCTTTTATTGTTTTTTAATAATAACCAATCAGAGAATAGGAGCCGTCCACACTAAACAACAAATGTTTGTTTTTACATTTCAGTTTTAAATCTGAAATTACATGTGTGTGGACAGGGCCTCGTTGTTTTTCAGTGACAAACTGATCCAGTGAGTGGCACTTACAGTCGGGACGCTCCGTTTCATTTGATTCTTCCTCTTCCTCTTCATCATCGTCTGTAAAAAAAAACAGAAAAGTCAGTCACAAATATTACAGATGATTTCATTTTCTTTATGAACGTTTTTATGAGGATTATTTCTGACTCTGGACACAGCTGCTGTTGAATCCTGTTTAGACTCTCACAGGTCGGGTTTGTGTTTAATGAAGACGAGAAATACAAGGTTTAAATTTATGAACGGACTCTGATTAAAACACAAACAGCTGCTGTCGTCGGGAGTTTTCTGTTTGAATATGAGCTTCATAAGAACTCAGTCTAATCTCATGTTGGCTCCTGGTTCTGAGGGACTCACCTGGAGGACTCCCTTTGATGAAAACCTTTGGAGGGTCATTCTTAGAATCTGTCAAAACAAATGTACGAAAGATTAATGACTGTCACAAAGAAACACACCAGAAACACTCTTGCGTGAAGTTTTAACGATTGTAACGATCCAAAAGAATAACACAAAGAGATTTGATAGAATTCAATAAAAGTGATGAAAATAAAGCTGCTGTAATTTCTCTGAACAACACCTGAGTCCTGGAACTACCTGAGACTAAACCAAAGTCCCTTTTTGAATCCCTGGGGCTGATTTAGAGGAAACGTGCAGTAGAACGGTAACACACACCTTCAGTAGTACCTGGAATAAAAGTGATCCACACTGAGCTGCTTTACTCTTGGACAAAAGAAATCTGTTTCCATCACAGCCACAGGGCTTAGAGGAACTTTAGATCAAACAGTTCTACTTTCAGATCCACGTATATTCTCATTTATCAGAGCTTTAGTGATGCTCAGTTATTATCTCTGACATTACATCCCTCTGTTTCTCTCAGTGAGCCGTTAAATAGTTCAGCAACAGCTTTAATATTTAATCCTAATCTGACAAACATCAGAGTGAAAGCAGGAATATTCAGGCTGTAACAGAAACTAAAACATGCTTTCATTTTATTTCAAATTTCAATCATTTTGTGCAGCTTCATCTTTGAACAGGTTTTAGTCGGATTTGAACAGGTTTTAGTCAGATTTGAACAGGTTTTAGTCAGATTTGAACAGGTTTAAGTCGGATTTGAACAGGTTTTAGTCAGATTTGAACAGGTTTTAGTTGGATTTGAACAGGTTTTAGTCAGATTTGAACAGGTTTTAGACAGTTTTGAACAGGTTTTAGTCAGATTTGAACAGGTTCTAGTCGGATTTGAACCGGTTCTAGTCGGATTTGAACCGGTTCTAGTCAGATTTGAACAGGTTTTAGTTGGATTTGAACAGTTTTTAGTCAGATTTGAACAGGTTTTAGTCAGATTTGAACAGATTTTAGTCAGATTTGAACAGGTTTTAGACAGTTTTGAACAGGTTTTAGTCAGATTTGAACAGGTTCTAGTCGGATTTGAACCGGTTCTAGTCGGATTTGAACCGGTTCTAGTCAGATTTGAACAGGTTTTAGTTGGATTTGAACAGTTTTTAGTCAGATTTGAACAGGTTTTAGTCAGATTTGAACAGATTTTAGTCAGATTTGAACAGGTTTTAGTAGGATTTGAACAGGTTTTAGTTGGATTTGAACAGGTTTTAGTCAGATTTGAACAGGTTTTAGTTGGATTTGAACAGGTTTTAGTAGGATTTGAACAGGTTTTAGTTGGATTTGAACAGGTTTTAGTCAAAGAACACGTCCTCAGTGGGACCTGAGTCTGAATCCAAACTCTCAAAAGAAACTCACAGCAGTTTGTCTTCAGCATCCTGTCACCGTCTGGAAATACACGAGTCTGTAAAACGTAAAACGCTTCAGTTATTCTTTAGTTTTCATTTTCATGAAACACACTGCAGTACAATGTGTTCTACAGCATCAGGTCTAAAGTCTGTTCCACTCAGTTTCAGCTGCGACTCAATATTAGGTTCATATTCAGTTTAGTCCCGGTTTAATCCAGGTTTAGTCCAGGTTCAGTCCAGGTTTAGTCCAGGTTTAGTCCAGGTTCAGTCCAGGTTTAGTCCCGGTCAGTTTAGTCCAGGATTAGTCTTACTTTGGTTCATTATTGATTTCTTGGTTAGATCTGCTTTAAACCTTGCTCTAGTCTTAGTTTAGTCCAGGTTTAGTCCAGGTTTAGTCCAGGTTTAGTCCAGGTTTAGTCCTGGTTTAGTCCTGGTTTAGTCCAGTTTAGTCCAGGTTTAGTCCAGGTTAG
This sequence comes from Perccottus glenii, assembly GCA_024416835.2. Classification (NCBI taxonomy): domain Eukaryota; kingdom Metazoa; phylum Chordata; class Actinopteri; order Gobiiformes; family Odontobutidae; genus Perccottus; species Perccottus glenii. The sequence continues at coordinate 32,195,143 of CM044556.2, forward strand.
ATCTGCTTTAAACCTTGCTCTAGTCTTAGTTTAGTCCAGGTTTAGTCCAGGTTAGATCTGCTTTAAACCTTGCTCTAGTCTTAGTTTAGTCCTGCGTTGGTCTTAAACACAGTCTAAGGTTGATGTCGACTATAAAGTGTAAATAAAACTCGTCTCCTTTCCTCGATCCTCGCTGTTTTTGACACAAAATGGACGCTGCTGTAAAAGACTACATGAGACTAAAAAAAAACTACTTCACTGACTTATATTTTCCACAAAAGCACTTCTACAAACTTTAATTGATTCAAAAAACACGGAGCAGCTGGAACTAACTCCTCAAAGCCTCTTTTGTCTCAGAACTTATTTCTGTCCTCATCATATCTGCCGCTGGAATAACTTTAGCTCAGTCTCGAGTCTGAAAGAAAAGCGTCTAAAGCTGGTGTTTGTTTAGTTTTAAAGTCTTTACTCACCGTCTTTTAGTTTTTGCTGCGCCACAAACAAAGTGTGAAAACGAAAGTAAAGCTCGCGGCGGGTCACGTGACTCTGTGCTGAGGTCTGCAGAGGGACAAAAGTTGAAAAGACTCTGGTTTACCTCTAAACTATGAATAAAGAAGGGACAACTCTGTTAAACATTAGTCTTTGCAACAATTTAATCCTTAATCCATTATTTACAAAGCTCTACTCCAACATTAATAATCACTATTACATTATGAACATTATGTTTTACTCTTAACAATAACATGTTTAATTATACATATAAATAATAAATAGTTAATGTTAATGACAGAGTTATTCTAATATTTAAACATTTCTGAAACTCAACCCAGGGGCCTCTGACATGACTTGAGTCAAAAGTATTTCAAAAAAAAAAGTGGAATAATGCTCGTGCTCCTGAGACATAACATTCAACATCATTAAAGCCGTGGCACATGACTTTCATCTTTATGTCCTCAACATTTATAAAAGGACTTTTATTAAAAACCACACATTACTCTATATTTCAGTGAAAAGACACTGTACATATTTATTTAAAGTTCATACAAATAAAAACATGTTTAAACGTGTTTTTCTGTTGGATTAGTTCTTGTTGTGACTCGCTCCTGCAGGACGTCCACTGCAGCTCGTCTCAGACTGAAACAACAACACACTGAAAGGTCAAAGGCCACAGGCAAAGAAAAGTGTGTGACTCACAGAAAGGCCGTTCTGGAATCCTGCAGCGAGAGCACCAGCCGGTTGTGCTGCTTTAAGAGCAGCCTCTCTGAACAGGCCTCATCACAGCCACACGTCCTGCTGCTCACCCACAGCCTCCAGCAGCTCACGAGCAGCTTCTCATGTGCCGCCTGTAAAAAACTGTGGCTCAGGGGCAGAGGTTGGTGGTTGGATTCCCGCTCCGTGCCTGTGGCTCTGGTGTGTGTGAGTATGTTTGGAGGTCAGACACCTCTCTTGAAGATCCCAAACTGAGGATTGGCCAGTGCACAGGCCACAACCACCAGAGGGCGCTGTTTTGGCCTTCCAATTAATCAATGGTTCCTTCCACCCATTCAAAATGGAGGCAAAGGCTTTCAGCCTCCAGCATGGCTGGTCGCTGCCCCTACAACCACTTCAATAAACTATTACGTCCTCATTATGTATGTGTGTTTTGTTAAAACAAATACCATATATACATACTCCTTAAGCACTATAGTAATGGAGAATGTCTACATTACACTCTGGAAAAGAAAAGAGAAATAAAAGCTGTTCAAGCTGCTGCACACACACTTCCTGTTCCTGTTGAACACTTTCTGAACTCTTCAGGATGAAGCTTGTGCAATATCCATCATGAAACACACACAGCACAATGACATCAGGACGTAATAAGGAAAAGAGAGAAAAAAGAATCTGGTGTAGATGTAAAAACTCTGATAATGGACCTATACCTGATAATGCTATTGATAAATAAAGAATGAACTAAAGGCCTTTGAAATCGTCTCCTTTCTCGATCCTCTTAGCATTGGTTTCCATTTATTGAACAGGTCAGAGAAAAGTATAGACTATTTATGTTATTTAAAATGCACACACATAATTGAAATAGAAAGGTATTTTACAGCTGTAAGACATGTTTGTGAACAAATGATCGAAGCCGTAAATTTTAAATTATGTGAAACAAAGAAACACAATAACTGTAGTGGCTATTTGTCCTTGAACTTAACAAAAATAAAACCAAACTTCTCAAATGACCACTGAGGCTACGTCAAGGCTTAGGCTTTACGCACGCTTAGAAGTACCAAAAATAAACTAATGTCCATAGCAAAAGATAAGTTTTGATGAGATTTATTTATACATATAAGCAAGCTCACAAACATTTCCTGCTCCTCACGCTGTGTGTCTGTGTGTGTGTGTGTGTGTGTGTGTGTGTGTGTGTGTGTGTGTGTGTGTGTGTGTGTGTGTGTGTGTGTGTGTGTGTGTGTGTGTGTGTGTGTGTGTGTGTGTGTGTGTGTGTGTGTGTGTGTGTGTGTGTGTGTGTCTGTGTGTCTGTGTGTGTGTGTGTGTGTGTGTGTGTGTGTGTCTGTGTGTCTGTGTGTGTGTGTGTGTCTGTGTGTGTGTGTGTGTGTGTCTGTGTGTGTGTGTGTGTGTGTGTGTCTGTGTGTCTGTGTGTGTGTGTGTGTGTGTGTGTGTGTGTGTGTGTGTCTGTGTGTGTGTGTGTGTGTGTGTGTGTGTGTGTGTGTGTGTGTCTGTGTGTGTGTGTGTGTGTGTGTGTGTGTGTGTGTGTGTGTGTCTGTGTGTGTGTGTGTGTGTGTGTTTGTGTGTGTGTGTCTGTGTGTCTGTGTGTGTGTGTGTGTGTGTGTGTGTGTGTGTGTGTGTGTGTGTGTGTGTGTGTGTCTGTGTGTGTGTGTGTGTGTGTCTGTGTGTGTGTGTCTGTGTGTGTGTGTGTGTGTGTGTGTGTGTGTGTGTGTGTGTGTGTGTGTCTGTGTCTGTACCTGTGTGTCTGTGTGTGTGTGTCTGTGTGTGTGTGTGTGTGTGTGTGTGTGTGTGTATGTGTGTGTGTGTGTGTGTGTGTGTGTGTGTGTGTGTCTGTGTGTGTGTGTGTGTGTGTGTGTGTGTGTGTGTGTGTGTGTGTGTGTCTGTGTGTGTGTGTGTGTGTGTGAGTGTGTGTGTGTGTGTGTGTGTGTGTGTGTGTGTGTGTGTGTGTGTGTGTGTGTGTGTGTGTCTGTGTGTGTGTGTGTGTGTGTGTGTGTGTGTGTGTGTGTGTGTGTGTGTGTGTGTGTCTGTGTGTCTGTGTGTCTGTGTGTGTGTGTGTGTGTGTGTGTGTGTGTGTGTGTGTGTGTGTGTGTGTGTGTGTGTGTGTGTGTGTCTGTGTGCGGTAAAACCATATGCCCTCGCAGCCTACTGGCTCCTCCCACCTTGACCTATTTATGCAAATTAACATAGCACCACGTGACCAATAAACGACAATGTAAATAAACAAAAAATAAGCATAAATGCAAAATAAAACAAGTTAAATTTTAGCAAGAAAAGAAAATAAATAATTTAGACTATAACTTAAGCCTAAAATAAACCAAGTGCAAAATAGCTCCAACAATAACTAATAATAATAACAATAGGCTACACAAAACCAAATCAATCACACATGTCACAAAACACTTGTCGGTCATTGTATATTCCGACCACTGCCATGAAATCCTGTAAAATAACTAAGGTGTTTTTAAAATAAGTTAGGCTTTCCAAAGACTAGTTTAATTGTTATTATTTGATTTGTTATAGATAAATGGAAAAGAAAGAAAAAATGGGAGTGTGTGTATGCATCTGTATCTATGTATAGGTTTATGTGAACAGAAGGTAGGTAGATATAGGATGTATATATCAGGGGTTCCCAAACTTTTCAGACCGCGACCCCCAATATTAGACGGCTGACAATCCATGACCCCACGCTAAATGCATGTAGCCCACATGCTAATTATTATTATTTAAACCTATTGTATTTATTTTTGGAATGTATTTATTTAGCTATTATTATTAAATTTATGATTATAAAGGGGTGCACTTAAGACAATATGTTTATCATAAAATAATTAATGAATGTTTTATTAAAAAAATAAAAAAAAATAAAGAAAGACAGTTTTAGAAATGTTTGTGTACTATTCATTCTTAACATGAAGACTTGTTTGGCTTATTTTATTATACTATGCTTTTTACCCAAAATGGACTTTAAAAGTAGCCCGCGGACTTGGCAACAAGCCATCACTTAACTGTCATAATTAATCTGAGCAAACAAAGTTTTACAAAGTTTTACTTTCAGTTTATTTTAATTATCCTAAATGTATACTCGCATCATTACAACCTTTAAAAAAATAAAATAAATTTTCATAAAAAAAAAAAAAAATTCATAAAAAAAAAAAAATTCTGGAAATCATCTCGCGACCCCCCGCCCACCACTCCGCGACCCCCCGGGGGGTCGCGACCCCCACTTTGGGAACCAGTGGTATATATAAGTGAAGCATCAAATTGTTTGTATTTAATTAAAGGATAAGAATAGAGAAATGGGGTAGGACTTGAAAAGTTTGTTATGAACTTCTTCCTACTCCTTTTGAACATGAGAATTTCTAATTTGAATTATTTACAATAATATGGAAAGATTGTGCTGAGAAGTACATGACTTAATTTGGCTGTTATTTTAATTGTATAAATATTATGCATGATTGTATGAATATAAATTTTTATTTGTATTTGTATTTTTTATTTTTATTTTTTATTTACATGTTCAAATAAACAAACAAACAAAAAATTACTACCATTGAAAAGTTACACAAAAAGTACAAACCGATAAAACTATTTCAATATGACACATGCACACATAAGCGTATTTCAAAATGAATCAAAAAGTTGTGTAAAACTGTGCTACCCACCTGTTCTTTCTTTAAATAAACACCCACATTTAGGACACTTTGTTATAAAGAACAGGGACCGTCTTCCAGTTGTAGACCGCTTAAATGTTATTAAAACTTTAGTAGTGCAAAAAACAAACAAATCTTTATCAATATCTATATAACTCCTAATCAGAAACCCACAGTCCAGCCACAGAAAGTGTGCTTGTCTTCTAAAGAAGTGCGTTCCAACAACAGGTGCCTGTAAGTCAGTGACAGGACTAACAAGGCCTGGTCCCCATCAAGGAGTACAACCTCCAGCAGGATCCGGTGGACTAACTCGTTTGGAAGCTGCGAAGGAAAGGCATATATTCGTTTTTTTTTTACTATATATGAAAACCCAATAGCTTATCATTATCTGAAGAATCCATGACAGCCCAATAGAAACAAACAATGTTGCTTATAGAATAAATTGAGTTTCCAAAAGTAGTCATGTGGAGGAGTTTCTTTTTGTTGTTCAAGGTGCAGTCCAACAGTTTAGATAAAGCCAGTGCTGTAGGTTTACAGTAGGTACAGTCAATATCTTACACTACATAAGATAAAGAGAAGTTATAAAATAAATAGAAAGCCCTAGATGGTGATTAGTTGCTCAATGTACTGATCTAAATGAATTCACTGTAACATTTATCCACAGATTTGCAGATAAACTCAAAAGTCAAAAAAGCAGGACATTGAAGCGCACCTGTTGGTGGTGGTCTGCACCTGTTAATCCTGTACATAATACGTTTTAGACTGGACTTAGCCCTTATGAAAACAGGCCGGACATCCGTCCAGTCTGAAGCCTGTACCAGTAAATTATCCAGTGCAGACTACTACCATTGTCCAATCAGATTTTAGAACACTTTTTACTGTGTTTAGCTGCAAATGTGTGTAAAAATATTACTTTAGATCAGTCCATTTATCAAAGTTTTTACCATCGAGGAGTTTATAATTATTTTTAACAGTGTAAGATATTTAAGTCTGCAGGACTACAGCCCAGAACAGCATTGATACATGGAGTTGTAAATAAAGTCTTTGTCGCCCTCTTTTGGTGAATATAGAGTAGTGTTTGAACCAAGTAGAGCACAATGTGTGTAAATACTGTGCCATTGAAAGATTTATGTTATAAAACTGCATACTTATAAGAATAAACTATAAGAAGCCATTGTATTTAAATATTGTTTTTTAGAA